>PVKV010003765.1:0-93618 GCA_004027835.1 Alouatta palliata | reverse complement strand
TAATAATAGCCCTATTAGATTCCAATTCTGTACTTTACCTATAGGCATTAATTATTATTGATTATACATGTATATAGAAAACAACGGATATTTGTAACTACTAATTAAAGGCATAGGATATGATTCATATATGTTATTTCCATTACTATGAAAATGTTTGGTATATATTTAAATTACAGAATCCGTGAGTTAAGTTATACAAATAACTAACACTCATTGAGATATTAGTATATACTAGGAAATCTTCCTAGTATTTTATGTATCTTAATTTATTTTTCCTCTTAACAATTCTATGAAGTAGGGATGAGTATATTGTCATGTGCTTGGACAGATAAGACTAGCTAAGAATAATGGTCATTCAAAAGAATAAGTTAAATGTGTAGGTTCACACAGAAAATTAAATGTAATTTTTGATGACAAGTCTATCATAATATTTGCTTGAATTTTTCTATACTATGCTACAGAGAAGTAGATAACCCAGTTTTTAGGAGAATTGCGTATTGACAATGAATTATCTGATGCTCTGGAAATTTGCAAAATTAAAATCAACTACGGTGCAAACTCACTGTAAATACATTGCTTGGAAAGAAGTTTTGTACAATCATCTTCACTTTTAATGCATATAACTCCTTCAAATACAACAGCCCCAAACCTGCTCTAAAGGTCATTTTCCATTGTTTAGCAATTATTACAGTTGTCTCTATTCAGATAATATTTTTTTTCTAATTTCGTTCACCCAGCCTATTTTAAGTCAATACTAAAATTTTCAACAACACTGCTGTACTCTACAGCACCAATAGGGTTACATTAGTCAAGGACACAAATATCTCTCACTTGGATTTAAAAGGTAATCACTTAGCTAACCTCAGTGATAGCTTACTTCTGCCATCTTACTCCATTTTTCATATTTCAGTCAAAAAGATCATTTAATAATGCAAATCGATAATTACCCTTTGAAATACTTATGAGTGTATTTGCAATGTATCTAAAATAGGGTTAAACTCTCTATTTCTTTGTTTCTTTGTTATTTTGAAACTGCAAATCTTAATCCAGCCAAACTACCAAACAACTGAGAGGGTAGAGTAAATGCATATTCAGGCATACAGATTATCAAGAAAATGGCGTTGAAATACCTTTCCTTAGGGATTCCTAGATGACATGTATACCACAAATGAGAACATAAACTAAGAAAAAATTGTAGTTGGCAAAAGTGTCCAGCTGCTTGTTACTTGCAGAAAGAAGCCAAAATAATAAAAATGAGTTGTGATAGAAAGAGAGGAGCTTTGTTATCAGTGCCAGCAAGGGGAAAAGTGGGAGGAATTATTTCCCCAAAATGTCCACTCTTCAATTTGTGGAGCGAGCACAGGGGTTTTTTAAGAGAGAGGGGTTTGGAATGCAGGAAAGGAGTGGGGCTAGGAAGTATCAGGAGGTGTGATCCACTCCAATGGCTTATCTTGACTTACTGTACAATTTAGTGAAGAGGCCAGTACCATCCTGGGCCCAGGCAGGTTACAAACTAATCGCAGTCAATCTTGAAGTTAATTTCTAGCTCCTAGTGAGTTTTGGCCTTGACTGAAGGGAGAATTCTGGAGGTATCTGATCCATGAAAAGATCTGGCCCCTGAAGCTTCTAAAGAAATATATGACCACATAAGTGAGCGTGGTGTGTGCTTAACAAGCATCCAGGTAAGTAAATGTGCATGAGGCATGGGAGGGTAGAATGGGAAAAGGAAGGAAGTGGAGGTCCACAGCACATTCCTAGGCCATACTTTGAGATGAAAGAAAACACATGTTAAGTCTGTCTCAAAAGTTATATTTTGAGATTGAGGAGAAAGGAGAAAGAAGGCAAAAGTTTTAAAACATGGTTTGAAGCCAAGCTAGCTGTTCCATTACAAAATGGCAAAATGACACATAATATACAATGAATATTTCTTTTTATTCAATAAAGGGAAGAGACAATGGGAATCTCCAGAATAATGAACAAAAGAAATGGAACAGTAGCTGTGCACAGGGTATGTGATATTGTCCATTACAATAAAAGCAGGTTATATGTCCTGGGAAATGTTTCATGAGTGAAATAAAATTTATATAATACCTAAGTATCTCAACACAGTGCATAAATTTGAGGCAGTTCATTGGAGAACTTGGAGTTGAAATGGTGAGCAAAACATATAAACAGAAACAAATGAAACAAAATAGGATAATTATTAATGCCAAGAAAATAAACATTTTTAGGAAAAATAAATATATTAACATCTTTCTACCTGCTTAAAATTTAAATACATTTAAACATTTATTATAACCTAAATCTGCAATATTTATCCAGAAATTTTATAAAATTTTATTGAAAAAGTGATTAAATTGAAAGAATCTCTTGTATTGTATGTGAGGAATAAACCCTTATGAACATCAGTAAGTGACCGTTTTTCCTATTCTGCTGTCCCAGTTTGGAACTTAGATCAAAAGATCAGTGATGGAATTATGGAAGCAAGGAAGTATTTCTTAACACCGATTTAGACTGCAATGGAGGGAAGAAAAAGAGATACCAATAACTAAAGATTATGCCCTCACTTTCTCCAGTTTATACTTTCAAAACAAAAATAAGCAAATAAACAACAACAAAAGAAACACTTTCCCCTCCAAATCTCATCTTTATTTTAAGCCCTCCAAAATTACCACCAACTCTAATGATGAAGATATTCAGACTAATTGATTTTCATTCCTCAGTTATTGTATTAGCCACAGCTCTCTAGAGGGACAGAACTAATAGGATATATAGATATGAGTTTATTAAGTATTAATTCACATGATCGCAAGGTCCCGTAAAGGACTGCCTGCAAGCTGAGGAACAAGGAGAGCCAGTATGGGTCTCAAGAAAATAGAATAAGATCAAAATCCACTTAATGGAGGTGAGAGAAAGAAATAAGAAACATCAAAGCAAAAATCAGTGACATGGAAAACAGAAAAGATATAGATAAAATCAACTGAAGACAATAAATATGCAAAAAAATCTGTTTAGAATGGTAACCGACAGCTTTTGCATAATTACAGACCTTGAGCTCATCCTTACCAAAAACTGACACATTCTCCTTAAGACTGAGAGCTCCCAATTGGTGAGGGCCAGATAAGAATGTTGTTCACATTTGGCTTGAGGCAAATAGGAAACTGAATCCTTCTTACGCAAAATAATAGAAAAGGCAGAAGGGAGCTTTGGTGTATAAAGGCAAGCAAGGCTCAGAGTGTTTTTATTCCTCACACTTACCATGAGAGTTAAATTAACAAGAACAAAAGTCTGAACACTCTGATCTGCAGAAGTTTACTGCCTACTCCTCAGGCTATCATGAATATAATTTTGTTCACATTATAATTTTATGGGATGATTGAATGGTAAATATGGTAGCAACAGGGAAGGAAATAAGCCAAATTCACTATTTAGCAATAGGATTCTGAAGCTCAGCATGTAGATTTATAATTAATTGCAAAACAGTTAAAATCATTGCCCTCTTCACTTGTTTTAGCATCATATTTTTAAATGTTTTATTTTAAGGCATTTCTTAATTTAGTACTGTAAGTGAACATCTTGGTTCAGCATTTAGAGTGGAATTATTTTTGATGTTTATTAGCAATGTAGAGCAAATAAATTTTATTAGATGCATGTTCTTGGTGATTAAATAAAATAGAAAATGCAAACTATGTAATTTTATACACCTAATGCATTTTTTCTCAATTTGTGTTTCACTTCGAAATTATAGTACTAAAAGAGAGTGGACATAATTAACCATGTATGGGATATTAATATATGCCTTTAATAGGGATAACAGCTTTCCTAGAGTGGAATGATTACTTTTATAACCCAATTAAAATTTAGAAGGTAGTGCTCCTTCATTATTTAGATTGCATTTTCTTTTAGAATCCAGAAGTTTCATATATTTTGCTTTAAGGTTTATGCATGTGAAGTGCACATTTTAAAAATAGAGACATAGTACTAGTGATTTAATTCCAATGTAATCACATAAAATTGAACATTGTCTTTTACTTATTTTAACCCTAAAAAGATATATTATTTCTCTGCTAATCACTTACTTTTTATAAGAGAGGGGAGAAATAGTACATTACCAAAGGCCATGTCTATGTAAGAACAGGTTTATTTGGCCAAACTGAATGAACTAAAACTGTGTTTGTCAAAATTTGTTTTATTTACTAAGCATGATGTAACTTGACAGGGAATCAAGGAACTGTGCCATTTTTTAATGGGTCACGAATATCAAAATTACTGATTTTGTTTTTCTGGATGAGAATTAACTTTTAATTATCAACCAGTTCCGTTTTATTTCTGAAGAGATAATTTAAATGTGAATGTTTAAAAATACTTATTTTGGCTCATGTAAAAATTAATTAAACTGCATTGTTTCATAAAAAATTAAGAGGAATTAATGATTCAAGCCAAATATGGATAAAATGTTCATTGGAAGTATGGTGTCCAGTATGTAATAGATAGATGTTTGTAAAAAATCACAGATCCTAGATTCTAAGAAATATGTAGTTGTATTACTATGTATTACATCTCTAATAATAATAATAATTATAAAAGAATACAAATTTGAAACATCAACTTACACACATACTAACATGTAACCTAAGCCTACATAGTTGTGGAAGAAATAAAGATAACATTCACTTTCAAATGAGTTTTTTCTAAATTAGTTGGAAGAACTCAAATATTTTAACACTTTTAAACTTTTATAAGGCTCTCTATTAAATATCTTTAAATACAGTAACCCGAAAAAAATGATATCTTTATGGTAGGTTGTAGGATTTTAATCCCTGTAATTCGGAATTCAAGTTTTAGAAGTAACTCTAAAGTACTCAACATTTATATCCTCATCTAAATCTTCACTGGAAGATATATTAATCAGCTTTGTAATAATAACAATTTGTTTTGCTTTTGGGATGCCTGTCAGGTTTTAATTTTTACATCCATAAACTGAGTTTTTCAAAATTTTCTTTTTACAATTACTTATTATTCAATGCAACTTCTTTACCTGCAGACAGCTGTCTTGAGACTGCCAAGGGCAATAAGCTGAGAATGTGCATTTTCATTTGTACTGGCATTACTCTCTAAAATATTGCTATGAATCACAGGATAAACTCTTTTGTGACATACCAAATTAGCTTTACAGAGAAGTCTCACTGGTGACAGTACATGAAATAAGAGTTCATTTAATAGACTTTTTAAAAATACACTCAATATTCACCTAGAGATATGTGTTACTTACTCATAAACATTAGAATCCCCAATACAAAATGTCTCCTCAGCAAATACAAAAGATTAAACCCAAAATACCAAAACATATGCTTTTTATCATCATGGGTGTTACTCTCTGATTTAGGTTCAGCCTTTTCTAGAGGCGATTAAAGAAAGCATACATTTTTGCTGACATTTTATCATAGCAATAAAATGAGATGGGAATCTATAGTCAAAAGACCACTAAAATCAGTCAGCATATTTACTGCAGAAAACAAGTTGTCAAACACTATAGGATAATTCAGTAAAATATGTTCAGATTTATGGATAAGTGTATTTTTGCACAACACTCTCAAGTTGTAGCATATTTTATAATATATGTCTATAATATCCGTGAAAGATAACCTCAATGAATACTATTATTCTTCTGATATGCTTACATTAATATGTGATAAATCATCCCCAGAAAGTCAAGAGAAATTGAATTTATTTAAAAATTTTTACATATCAAATCACACAAAAACCCACAAATATAGATCAATTTACTTGATTATAAGCTTCCTGTTTATACAATCACATTTTTATTAATAAGACTCCTCATACCTGTCAATGTTAGCATGGACTCTAATATGACGCTTTTATAACTTCCTGGAAACAAATAGCAATGCTTTTGATCTAATATGATTAAAACCATCCACAGTAGGGAAAAATACCACTTTGAAACACAGATTCATAAAAAAGATAGTATATTGTGGACAAAGCTAAAATATATACGTAACAAGAGCATTGTACAAGTTTTAGCCAAGTGTGAATTATACAATAAAACTAATTAAACTGCTGTTACTGCAATTTATCATCATTTTACAAGTGTTTTGAAGAACATAAATAATAAAGGCAATCTGAAAAGGAAAAATAATGTATTTTATCATTAATAGCCATGTTTGTACAGTGTATTCCTTATAGCAAATGTCAAACGCAGTGCTGTATAACCCAATAGGACAATTACCTGTATCTTCAAGACCACCTTACTGGCAGTCTAGGTAGTCAAACTGAATCTTCACGTTGTTTAACTGAATGCCTATTATGACAAAACAGTAATCTAGATTAAAAGTAACTCATTTCCTTGTGATGATGGAAACAGACATGATGAGATTTTTAAAAATGTGTCTGAGTATAGTGGCTCATGCCTGTAATCCCAGCAGTTTGACAGTTTATAGCGGGTGGATCACCTGAGGTCAGGAGTTCAAGACCTTCCTGGCCAACATGGTGAAACACCATCTCTACTTATACAAAAAAAGTTAGCCAGGCATGTGGCGCTAGCCTGTCATCTCAGCTACTCAGGAGGCTGAGGCAGGAGAATCTCTGGAATCTGGGAGGCGGAGGCCGCAGTGAGCCGAGATCATGCCTCTGCACTCCAGTCTGGGAAACAGAGAAAGACTGTCTCAGAAAAAAAAATGTGCACAAGCTAAGGTGTTTTTCTTGTTGTTGCTTTTGATTTTTGGGAAAAAAAAAATTAGCTGTAGTAGCCTTAGCACTGAAACAAATTATTTTGTGAATAGTACAGAACATGAGAACATGTTGAGAACCAATGTATAATGTCAAAAATGTAGGATTAGGTTCAGATGAAGAGTGGAGATGAAATGATTTTCAATTGTAATAGGGACATGGATGGATATCTCAAGGGTCAATGTCTTACTTTATACTCAAATTCATACTTGGTTGGATCAAACACACCCCTTTAAACTCTGTTGTAATCTAATTTGACTTTATTGATAATTATTTCTTTGTCTAATCACACACACAAATGTACACACACAAACACACACACAGAATCACCAAGAATACTCCTGGAGAAAAATCATGAATGGGAACAAAGTATGGGATGGAGAAATTCTCTATTTTCTTACCTGTAAAGGAGGCAACCACTTTTTTGGAATGATATGGTTAGGCTTTGTGTCCCCACACAAATCTCATCTTGAATTGTAATTCACATAATCCCCATATGTCAAGGCAGAAACCAGATGGAGGTAACTGGATCATGGGGGCAGTTTTCACAATGCTGTTTTCATGATAGCCAGTGAGTTCTCCGGAAATCTGATGGTTTCATAGGGGCTTTTCCCACTTCCCTCACCACTTCTTCTTCCTAGCATCTTATGCAGAATCTGCCTTGCTTCCCCTTTCACTTCTATCACGATTGTAAATTTCCTGAGGTCTTTCCCAGCCATGCTGAACTGTGAGTCAATTAAACCATTTTCCTTTATAAATTACCCAGTCTTGGGCAGTTTTTACAGCAGTGTGAAGACTGACTAATGCATGGAACACCCATTTCATCTCTAATTCCTTAACATCAAAATTATGTATATTGTACAACTTTCATTCTTTCAGCATTTTATGGTTATCTACTCTGGAGTATGTGAGAAGACACTGAATATTTTCCTATAATGATTGAAATGAATATATTTCACTTACTGTTTTCAGTTCTTAAGTATTCTAAAATATTTTCCTTAGATTTTACTTATTTTCATATACTAGTTCTTGAGAAGAATCATAGATAATTATTTTCAGTCTTTCCTCACATACATATTAGAGATATAAATATCTTCTGAGTATGGTTTGAGAAACATCTCATAGGTTTGTAATATTAAATCTTTAATTGTTATTCAGCTCAAACCATTCTCTATTTTAAATTTTTGTTTTTATTATATTTAAATTTAAGTTAAACACACATGTGTGTGTGTGATTCCAATTTAATTGTACTGTGGTACTGTGGTTAGGGAATATAATTTAGAATTTTCTTTTTTAATACCTATATTCTTTTTGTTAAAGTATAAATTATAACACAAAAACTTTCACAAATTAGAAGTACATAAAAATTGCTAACATCCCAAAAGACTGGTACCATGTTGACTTCCAGTGGTCTCTCCAACTGTAACTTAACTATTCGTTTCCATCAGCATGAGTGTTCCTGTTATTGAACTTTAAAGACTGAGAATATGCAATGGTACACTTTTATGTCTGACTTCCCATGCTAAAATTTGTATTTATTAATTTTATCAAAATTGGTGTTCACAGTTTCTTCATTTCATTGCTTTATACTATTTTATTTTATGAATATAGTATATCTATAGGCATTTATTTTTTGGTACAGAATATTACTAACAATACTGCCTTAATATTCTTAAACACCTATATGGTACATTTAAGTATATATTTCTGTTGGGCATTTACCCATGAGTGAAACAACTGAATCATAAGGCATAGAAATGATAAATGATAAATGTAAATAGATAAACAATTTTCAATTTTGGTAAATTTTACACTCCAAACTATGTTGTAAGTATATTCCATTTTCTCTGCATGTTTGCCTAAACGTAAAATATTCATTTAATTATTTGGTACAATTTTAGCCTGGTGTCTACTAATGTAAAATTTTCTATAACTTTGATTAGTAGATAGCATCTTTTATGAAGAGAATGGTACTTACGTTGTCTTTAAATTATCTCACAATATTTTGTTTTATTATATATGTCTTCCATGTTTTTCATTAGAATTATTACTAATATTTTTTGTGGGATTTTTTTTTGTATTTTTGTAAACAGTTTCAGTGAGGTTTAAAGTCTATTTTATTGCCTCTAGTACATGGAGGCTTATCATCATTTATATTGAATTTGTATCTAAAGAACTTGCTAAATTAACTTATTAATCGTTTCATTTTATCTTTTGATGTTTTCTAATTTTTTTCATTGTATATGTTATGTGTCTTTAACTACAATTATTATTTCTTCATTTTCAAATCTTACCACTTTTTTGTTTGTCTTGCTGCACTGGCAGGAAATATTAACAGAAGTTGAATAGATGTAGTGTTTTGATTCTGAACTTGTTTTTCTTTCAATCTCAGGAGAAAATTCCATTTTGAACATTTTGGGTATGTTGGTTTAATGTTTTTTTAAATCAAGTTAAGAACATTATTAATTTCTTTATTGAGATAATCCTATTGTTTTCTTTATTACATTGATATAGTGATATGTATTTATTGTTTTTGAAAATTAAACCATTTTAAAATCCTAGCATAAACTCAGTTCATCTTTGATATATTTTTCTGTGTAAGTAAATTTGATTGGCTTTTGTTTGAGTTAGCATATTTTATATATATATTCTTGAGAGATGTCAGCCTATAATATTATCTTACGTAGTGTCTTTGTCAGAATTTAAACAAGAATATTCTAAGGCAATAGAACAATTGGAGATGTGACTTCATGACAGATTCTCTAGCACTGGAGACCATATATTTCAGGGAATCAAGAATTCTCTAGAATAGGAGCTGAAGAACAAAAGGAAGCATGTATGTCATCATAACTGGAGGCTATCTTCAGGGTGTCTCCATGAGGTAGCTATGGAGTGTATACTGTACCACAGAGGAAAGAATTCCAGCAATTTCATGGAGAAGAGAAAGCTGCAAATTTCACTAGCCAAGAATCATTGAAGTTGGTGAACGTCTAGGCCAGTTGTTAAAGGAAACTCTGGTGAGTTATTGCACCCAACACAATCCCCACTTAAAACACAAAGATTCAATTGTTTCTCCCATTTGTTATGATCTATCTACGCTCAGCCTCACCAAGATTCCATTTGATTACAATTTTCAGAAAAATTGCAAGGGAAGGCTCTATGGGACAAACCCTAATTCCTGTTGCTTCACTTGGTTCTGAATTCATATCTGATCATCACAATCTCTACTTTCCACTCTCCATACTTTAGTTTCTTCCCTTTCAGCTAAATTTTATGCTGATCAAAAGTGGCTTGTCATATTGGTTGACTCAGTATTTCATATCTGAAATCCTCCTTGCTATATTCTCCATATTCTCATTAGGCTTTCTTTGTTGTGCTTACTCATTTGCAGATAGGAATGGGCATGGGAATACCAAAAGTTGTCCTGAAGTGTTGCGATATGTTTCTCTTTCTATTATAAAACAAATGACCTAACTACCTTTAGTAATTAGGGCCAGTTATGTTTGCCAATATGCTAACTCCCCAATTCCTGCTGGTCTAGTGGCATGAGTCACCCATGTCATCAGGCAGCAGATACACCTTTAAGTTTTTCTGGTGTAATTTCTGATCTTGCTATTCATTGTTTTGGACATGGTGGACATATTTAAATGTGATACAGCAATCTCCCTTTATTCATGTTACCTGCAGTCAACTATGGGCTGCAGCCATTTGAGTTACCTGCAGTCAACTATGGGCTGAGAAGATTAAATGAAAAATTTCGGAAATAAACAATTTATAAGTTTTAAATTGTGTGTAATTCTGAGTGGCTTGATGAAATCTTGTACCCTGTTGCATCATCTCATTTGGGACATGAACTGTCCTTTTGTCCAGAGTATCCATTCTACCTGCCTGTTAGTCATTTAGTAGCTGTCCTCATTATTCAGTTGATTTTTCTGTTATCCCATCACTTATATTTAAGTAGCTTTTATATTATGTACTCCAAAACACAAGAGTCGAGATGCTGGCAATTTGGAGATGACAAAAAGAAAGCATTAAATGCATCCTTTTAGTTAACAGATGAAAGTTCTTAAATTAATAAAGATAAAACGCTAGTATATATAGGGTTTGGTACTACACTGTGGATCTTGGATCATCTCTGCCATGGATAAGGGAGGAATATTATAATCAGGATTGTTTTAAATTCCGTGTCTGATGACTTCCTTATCTGAGTCACCTTTAGAGCTGTTTATATTGTAAAAGTTTACCTTGGTTTTAATCTTTTGATTTATTTTCATGTTAATACTGAAATTTTAAAAAATTACATGTTATACTTTGCATATGAAAATTTTACTAGATATTTTTATTTTTATTTTCCTTCAGGAAGAATTAACTTGTTCCTTGACAGAAGTTAAAATAGGGGCAAATTACTTGTTTCAATAAACAACTCAGTTGTTTTGAGCTAGTGTTGTAGGGCTTATCTTTTTCTGGTTTTATGTTTTATTATAGGACATAGTCCTTAATAAGTCTAAACCGAATGCATGATATTTTTTGCTGTCATTTCTCCTCATCTGGACAGCAGTCTAATTTTACCTCCCCTGCAATGTAAGATTATTGAAAACTCTTAGCTTTTTAGTCACTTAGCAATTGCTTTCTGATTGATTTTTCAGATCTTCTTCCCAGGATTTTTAGAATTTACCAATGGCCTAGAGTGTTAAAGCACTCAAAATTATTAGGTCACTTCCCTGGGCCATCCTTCTCCTCTAGGATTCCTGGCCTTCACTTTCTGGGTGTGTTGTTACTTTTGAAATAAATTTTTACCTTCTCCCATAATAATAGCTCAAACTCAAAGTTTCTGCTTTCCGCTAAGCCTTTATGCCTTATCCTGAGATTTAGGGAAAACAATTCCCAACGTAAAAGAGCAGTATAATCTGGCCCCCTGCAGTTTGTTTATGTTCTCTCTGTTATCTTGTTGCCTCAAGTTCAATTTGCTTAGAGCTCTTTGTTACTGAGTACCAGATGCTTTGGGCACTTCTTCAGTTTTATGTATGTGTTTTTCTGATTCGTGTTACTCAATGGTAATCAGTTGTGCCATACCACTTTGTAAGACTTCAATGCAATGAAATCCTTTGGAAATTAATGGGCCAGCATATGAGTTTTTGGGGTGGGTATTTGAATAAACAATACCATATTCTAAAATTACTATGAGCTGGTTTTCACATAATTAAATCCTGGATTCTTCCTGCATGTTAGCCTACTAGAATTAGACTTTATCTCATTAATCATCATTTTAACACTATAAATCATTTTAGAGTATATTATATGTAATTGGAAGAAGTTTCATTTAAACAGCAAACCCTAGGCTGCTATAATCTTACTTTTGTTTTAAGAAACAGAAAACCAAAAAGTAAAGATTTTGTTTTACCTTGCTATTACGGATAGAATTGTGTGCCCCTCAAAAATTATTTTAAGTCCCCCAAAGGATTATAAATCATTCTACTATAAAGACACACGCACACCTATGCTTATTGAGGCACTATGTACAAAAGCAGTGACTTGGAACCAGCCCAAATGAGCACCAATAATAGACTGGATAAGGAACATATGGCACATATACACCATGGAATACTACGCAGCCATAAAAAATAATGAGTTCACGTTCTTTGCAGGTACATGGATGAAGTTGGAAGCCATGATTCTCAGCAAACTAACACAGGAACATAAAACCAAACACCGCTTGTTCTCACTCACAAGTGGGAGTTAAACAATGAGAACCCATGGACCCAGAGAGGTGAACATCACACACTGGGGCCTGTCAGGAGGTGAGGGTCAAGGGAAGGGACAGCATTAGGACAAACACCTAATTTGGCATTAGGTATTTGCTGCATTGATGGGTGTAGCAGACCACCATGGCACATATAAACCTATATAACAAACTTGCATCTGCTGCACATGTATCCCAGAACTAATCAGAACAGATTGGTGGGAGGTATGGAACAGAATTTCTCTGGTAGTCAACAGAAGGAACCAATCTTGGCAATGCCTTGCATTTGAAATTCTAGCCTCCAGAACTGTGAGTCACACTGTGTTTAATCCACCAGGTTACAATATTTTGTTACTACATGGCCCCAAAATTAATATAATAGATAATCACCTGGAAGCTAAAATCTCTATACCTAAACCCCAGACAGACTATTACAAATCTCTGAACATTTTCCCTTCAGGATTCATGAAAAGCAAGTCATTAATTGGTCTATGCATTAGCTTATAAGTACAGTTTTTTTTCAATAGTTTATGATAAAATACTGGAGTTTTAAGTTTATGTCTTTAAAAAAGGGAAACAAATATAAGAAGTACTAATAGAGTTAAAAATTTTTAAATGTTAAGGAGCTTTGAAGCAGTTTGTAGAAATAGAAATAATACATCAATATAAGTATATAAACATAATATAAATACATTAATTATAGATAAAAGTAAGATTATTAGACTACCCTTCTTTATCTACCAAAAAATAAAAGTGCTATTCTTTACATGAATACATAACTAGATATTCTTTTTTATTATTTTAACTTTTTTTGTTTCTTAGAGTATTAAAATATATTTAAATATTAACCATCCTGTATAGTCTTATGTATGGATATATTTAACCAGGATTTCTTAAGCCAGACTTCATATAATTTATTTTATTCTGATACTATTTTAGCTTTGTTATATACAAATATTTGATCTATCTATGCATTTTATTGTAGTGTGAAGAACTATACAGTTTTCTGAAAATTTTTACATATGCTATAGCTACTATCTCAGAGTACTCTTTACATTTGCGATTTCTCAATGGAGGGGTCAATATTTTCCTACTACAGGTGAGGAAAAAGACTCAGTATCATCAAATAAATTTCTATGTTCATGTAGATTTTATGGCAGATACTAGATTCAAATGCAGTATTAGATGGCTCCAAATTACACAATAATCTCAAGTTTGGTACAGTGGAAAAAATTAGTGTTAAAATATCTCCTTAGTTTTTCAAGAAACCATACAATTTTGCAAGCCATCAGATTATCAGTTACTTTGGCATTAAATTATGTTTCCAGTTATGCATATGTAACTCCTGAAGTCCTTGACATTAGGAGTTAAATTATAAGTGTTATAAATAAATAATGTGAAACAAATGCTTTTCATTTTCCAATTAAATTGGAATATATAATAAGTATTTCAAGTACCGGAGATTTTATGAACTGATTAAATATATCTCCCTATTAGAAGAAACCACTATAACCATTCATTATATCCCTCTTTTCTTTGAACATGTCTAGATGGTCAAGATGATTTACCCAGAGGAAAAGCAATTAATACCTTTTTTAAGGCAAAATAAAAAACAAACCAAAAATCCCCGCAGCAATGTGATGATGCCCTGGAGACTGGAAAGGTACGAGGATTTAAGAAGACTTTAGGGTGGGCGGGAATGGCAGGTCTGGGAGTCAGATGCAAGGGTCATTTCATGAAAAGCTCAAAGAACTGCAGAGGCCATAGTTTTGAAATCTGCGTAGGCCATGCACAGTGCTCACCATGGTGGGCGTATATTTTGTCATTATAGAATGAAAGAATAAGTCATAATTTGCTTAGATGATGCCACATTACTGGATCATTAATTTTCAACTATTAGAAAGCACTTGATCTTCTGAAATCTAGTTAAATCTGTTGGAAGTTTAAACATTGAATAATATTCTAATTTTTTCTCATTAAATGTGTCCCCAGTGTAAATATGTAGTTTATAAGACTCTCAAAATTACAGTGTTTCATGTGTCTCTGCAATTATATGATAGTTTCCAATTTATATTATATATAAATGATATAAATGATAGTTTCATATTTATATTATATAAATATATATATGGTTTATCTTTTAAAGGTGATTTTCATATATAATAATAAATAAAGTTAAATTTTTTTCTTTTTTTTTTTTGAGACGGAGTCACTCTGTAGTCTAGGCTGGAGTGCAGTGACACGATCTTGGCTCATTGCAACCTCCGCCCCTGGGGTTCAAGTGATTCTCCTGCCTCAGGCTCCTGAGTAGCTGGGATTATAGGCACACACCACCAAGACTTTGTATTTTTAGTAGAGATGGAGTTTCACCATGTTGCTCAAGCTTGTCTTGAACTTCTGACCATGTGATCTGCCCGCCTCGGCTTCCTAAAGTGCTGAGATTAGAGGCATAAGCCATCGTGCCTGGTGGAATAAAGTTACATTTCTGTTTGAAAATGGTTTTACTATTCATTATTAAATGAATTATTATTCATTTAAGATTAAATGAATATTAAATGAATAATAATTCATTATTAAATGAATAATCTTGTTTATAAGTCCATATTACAATTTGATTTTCAAAATGTGTTTGGGCCATGAAGTATTTATTTTTACTGGTGTGACTTGGTTTATCACATTTTCCCACTCATATCGAGTTACTCTTTCTGTATTTTCATTCGATTTCTTCCCATAGAAATCATATTAATTGGCACTTTATCACATACATAAAAATATTATTTTAATTGTTTTAGTTTTGTAGTATATTAAAATATATTTATACATTAATTATCCTTCTATAATCTCATGTATGGATGTTACATTTAAGCAGGCTTACTTAACCCAGACTTAATGTATTATAATTTATTTTATTCTAGTATCATTATATTTTTGTTACTTATGTGCAAATATCTGATCCATCTATTCATTTTATTGTAACATGTGAAGAATTCCATAGTTCTCTGAAAATTTTTACATATGCAATAGCTACTATCTTAGAGCACTTACCTATAATGCCTTTAACTCCTAGTAACTGATATCTCATTATCTTCATTATCACAAAGTATTCAGGGGTAGGTCTCTTGAAATAAATTTCTGGTCAAATGTCTGCCCAATAGACAATTCATTTTTTTCCTTAATCATACTTTCTTGTTTATAAAATTTTAGCTAGACAATGTACAGTGCATGAAATAATAACAATAAAACAGTGTATTAATTGTATTAATTCATTTTCATGCTGCTGATAAAGACATACCCAAGAGTGGGTAATTTATAAAGAAAAAGAAGTTTCATGGTCTCACAGTTTTACGTGGCTGGGATGGCGTCACAATCATGATGAAAGAGGAAAGGCACATCTTACATGGTGGCATAGAAGAGAGAATGAGAGCCAAGCAAAAGGAGAAACTCATTATAAAACCATCAGGTCTCATTAGACATTCACTTTCACAAGAACAGCATGAGGGAAATTGCCTGCGTGATTAGATTGTCTCCCACCAGGTCCCTCCCACAACACATGGGATTTATAGGAGCTACCATTGAAGATGAGATTTGGTTATGGACATAGTGAAACCATATCAAGCAGTATTAACAGAATGAGAGATAAAAGAAATAAACACAGCTTGAAGAAAGCACCCTGTAGCACATAAACATCTATGTGTATGTGTTTTTGTGTTTATCATCCCTTCCAAAATGTATACTCTTTGAGTGGCAGAATGTTGTCTTTTTCAATGTTGTAGCTTGAGCATATATAGGATAATGCTTGGTATGTAATATGAACTTAGTAAATATTTATTGAATAAAATAATTATAAAATATTTAAATTATGAACATTACAAATAACAGAGTGAAGGAGAGATTGCAACGAAGATGCTGTGTAATTCTAATAATAATGTAAATATCAGTAACTGAATATCTTTTAAGTACCATGACCTATAGTTTGCATTTTACCTACTGAGTTCCTTCAAAGTCAAATGCATGTGCTATTCATTTTAAATAATGTATACATATAATTCACAATTTTTATGTATTTATCACATTATTTAATATTTATTATCATCCCCAATGCACAGTTGCTAAAACTACTACTTGAAAAAATAACTTAAGGTTAAATGATCAGTACATAGTATAACCATAATATTATGTTTATATTTCAAATCCTCTATAGCCAATTTTCCCTGAATATCTCAGTATACAATTTAAACTGTTGCACAAAACCCAATTTATCCCACTAGTCTACTTCCTATGAGAAAATAAAAAAAATGGTTATATAGTCATTGATGATACCTAAATCAGCAAACTAGTGATGTGTGATAAATAATTATTTGTGAGTGGATTATGAAGTTAAATCGGCTTTGGTTCCATTTGTTTTTTCACTGTGAACCAATCCAAGTATTATATACTTTTTAATTTTTGCCACAGCCAATTGTCCCAAACTGAATGGATTCCATAAACGAGATTATTATCCAATTTTTGTTGGTTGGAAATATGATTCAGGTCTCACTAAGCTAAAATTAAGGCATTGGTAGGGCTTGTATGGCATACATTGTCTCTTGTATGCCACTATGTAAGATGTGCCTTTCCTCTTCCACCACGATTGTGAGGCCAGCCCAACCATGTAAAAAAAAGAGACCATGAAACCTCTTTTTCTTTATAAATTACCCACTCTCGGGTATGTCTTTATTAGCAGTGTGAAGATAAATTAATACATTGCTTTATTGATTAATGTAGTTATTATTCCATGTACTGTACATTGTCTGGCTAAAATTTTATAAACAAGAAAATGTGATTAAGGAAAAAAATGAATTGTCTATTGGGCAGGCATTTGACTAGAAATTTATTTCAAATTTATTATCTGGCAGCTAAGCAGAATAATCTGTTTGTCTTTTTCACTTTCTGGAGACAACTTGTATTCCTTGGTTCGTTACTCCATTCCTTTATCTTTAAAGCCATTAATGACAAGGTGATTCCATTTCTTTCTATCATCTTTCTGGTTCTCTGCAGCTAGGAAAGCTATTCGTATACCTCATAGTTTTACATAACTTTCTTTCCCTGCCCAGTCATAAAAGTTAACGTCTGCATGGACATAATTGACAATATGGAGAGAAGGTGAATGACAAGCCTTTATTCATGGAAGTTAAGCAGTTAAATCCATTGCTTAGATTTGGAAGAACTTTTAAGCTGGCACTTAAGCCTGATAAAACATTTTAGTGTGGGGAAAATATGGCTTTTTCTTGGTTAGAACTTACCATAAAAGGAGAATAATTATGATCAGATAGACCTAAAATGATGTTATTGATTTGTGGCGTTCACTGCTAGAAATAACAAGCAATATCTGTCCAAGGCTATGAAGTAGAGAAATTAAGAGACCTTCAATAGGTTTACAACAGCGACTCAAAGATTTCTTTTATTTGTAGCAGCAGATGAGAAAGCACCCATTCCTAAGTGCATAAGCAATGTTTATTGGGGGCTCTTAAAATACTTGGTGGCAGTTAGAGACATACTTTTACATGTACTGGAATTCCCTTTTAGGAAAACGAGGTCAGTCAGAATAATTTAAATTACATTCAAACATGGAGTATACAATGCAATATTACACTGAAGGAGAATAAGTTAAATGCTTCAAAATGTGCAGTGTTGTTGTTGTTGTTTTTTAATGAACGGGTCGAGGTTTAGCACAGATATTCTGCACATTAAATATGCTTGGAAAATCCTGCCATAGTGACCAGGGTTATTGTTGAGTAAATGAAAATGGGGAGACTTATCTGTCACCTTTAAGTTATGAAACTCAAATGATGTCATGGAAATAGAGGATGAAGAGTAGACAGATTATCTGAATTATACAAATGACAAAACACAGTGTTCCTTAGGTCCTCATGCAAAAGTAATTACATGGTCTGGCTGTGTTCTCATCCAAATCTCATGTTGAATTGTAGCTCCCATAATTTCCATCTGTTGGGAGGGACCTGGTGGGAGATGGTTGAATCATGGGGGTCATTTCTTCCATACTGTTTTTGCAGTAGTGAATAAGTCTCAAAAGAGCTGATGGCTTTATAAGGGGTTCCCCTTTTGCTTGGCTTTCATTCTGTCTTGCCTGTTGTCATGTAAGTCATGCCTTTCACCTTCTGCCATGATTGTGAGGCCTCCCCAGCTATGTGGAACTTAGACTTGTTGAATGGCTCTGACCAAAATGCTGATAATGATATGGACAATGAAATCCATGTTGAGGTAGTCTCAGATAGGTATAAGGAACTTGTCGGAAACTGGAGTAAAGGTGACTCTTGCTGTGTTTTAGCAAAGAGACTGGTAG
The DNA here is from genome assembly GCA_004027835.1 of Alouatta palliata. Classification (NCBI taxonomy): domain Eukaryota; kingdom Metazoa; phylum Chordata; class Mammalia; order Primates; family Atelidae; genus Alouatta; species Alouatta palliata. The sequence goes on along the minus strand of PVKV010003765.1, from coordinate 74,785 downwards.
CATTTTGCCCCTGTCCTAGAGATGTGTGAAACCTTGAACTTGAGGGAGATGATTTAGAGCATCTGAAAGAAGGAATTTCTTTCTTTCTTTTTTGTGTTTTTGAGATGGAGTCTTGTTCTGTCACCCAGGCTGGAGTGCAGTGATGTGACCTTCGATCACTGCAACCTTCACCTCCCAGGTTCAAGGAGTTCTCCTGCCTCAGCCTCCTGAGTAGCTGTGATTACAGACATGTGCCCTCACATATTAAGGTTGGGTTTTTAATTCAAAAATAAACATAAAGTCTCTTTTTAAATTTCCTTGAAATGCAGAATTTAATTAAAAATATGCAAACCTTTAAAATTTTTCTTTAATTTATACATGTGTTTATGTTAGAAAATGGGATTTGTTAACATGTTGTTATACATTAATTAACCTCATTCGTCATGAGATAAATTGTTTCAGCTGTTTCCTAAAGAGAAATTCATATTTGATGTCTATTTTCTTTTATTTTTTTTCTTTCCAATGGTATTAAAAAAAGAAAACTTACATAGTAACTTTACCAGTTTTAAATTCAAACTGAATACAAATTCTGCTTACTTCAATATGAATGATCAATTATAATTAATTAAATGAGAAAAATCAATGAATGATGGCTATTAGTAAGCCAGTATCATTTTCAGTATCTATTCTGAATTTTATTCTAGTCCCAACTGATAGGGTTTTAGAAGTAAGGCCTTAATGACTGTATAGATCCTCAACTCTGATGACTTTATGTTTCTTAGTAGGAAGAATATGGCTTCTAAAGAAATATGATTTATGCTTTAATTGTAAATTTCACTTGCTCTGTTTATGGCACTTTATTTTAGGTCAGGATAGTTCTCTATTCCATGACCTATTACCATTTAGTTTGTATTGCTGGCAAACAGTTTCCTATTTATAACACAAAACTATTTACTCCCTAGGGAGTGCTGACTCTGTTAAATTAACCACCACTAAAGCAATTACCATTTTAAAGAACCAAATCCCTTTTGAACAATTCCAATTATATTTGGAATAGAACACCACAGGTTTTTAAACAATTATGTACATTGCCATGTATCTGCAGTCTCCAAAATAATTAATTGACTAATAAATTAGGTGATTATTAGTTTATAATACGTGATAATGCTTCTTTTTACTTTTAGGAAACCATGACTTCTTAACAAACACTCCTTAATGCCAGATGGACATCTGGGAATCCCTTTATCTTATATATGTCAACTCATTCTGCAGTATTTAAGTCTCTTTCCCTAATACTCAAAAGCTTATTTCTTAACCCTGTACCCTAGTTTATTTTTGTGTGACCCCTTTGGTAACTTAGCCATAGTAAAATTTGAGGTCCTTAGTTTGTTAATTCAGCTATGCTCTCCACAGTGTCTTTTTCCTTTGCTCTCTATCTCTTCATTACTCCTGCTTAATGCTTAACTCAATGCACTAGTTTTTTGAGATATAATTCACAGCCATGCAATATACCAATGTGATTATCTCTTTTGTATTTTCTTTTTCATGATTTTATTCTAGTTTTCCTAAAGTACATCCCTACTTTTCCATTGAGGGAATAGTAATAGAGGAATTAAAATAGATACCTCTGGACAAAATAGAACAAAATGTTAATATTAGAATCTAATATTTAATATACATTTATAAGCCTGCAGTAGAAAAAATTTGTTTAAAAATTAGGCCTATCTGCAGAGAGAAGTTGTAAATATTTTATTCTCCTTCTTTTGAAACATATGATTAAATAATCCGGGTTATTCAGCTATAGTAAAAGTCAGAAGTTGGGAAATCAAGAAATTCAATACTGTCTGCTGTTCTACAGAATGAGAAAAAGAAAAGATCTGGAAAGAGAGTGATGGCATATTTCAAGGTTGGTTTTCTTTCTTCAAAGGCCTGACCATCAGTGATTTCCAGAAAGGATAAAGTTTTGCAGACAAGTGGGTAGAATGATTCATGGTAGAGAAGGAGCTCACTGTGGACCCAAGGGTTCAGCCATGCTCTGGGATTACAAGAAATAGACTGAGATTCATAAAATGCAGTGTACCTCGCACTTGAGGGACCCTGAGGAGCAGTAAGCCCTGCCCATCTTCAGGCATGGAGATAAAGAAAATTAGCATTGTTTGCAAACCTGCTTACCATACAGAAATGGTATCACTCAGGAAACATATGGAAAGAATATTGTAGTTGATTATCCCCTCATCTTCTTTTGCGTGGAGGGAGAGAATAAGGAAAGACAAGAGGTCCAGAAATTCATCAAAGGGGTTATTCTAAATGTCCTTATTTTCTGCCCAGAATAATAATACAAAGCAAGTATATAAGACTTACAATGCCTTTCTTCTGCAGTTTATTTTCCCTTGTCATTTTCTAAAATAAAAGTTTGAATTCCCCTTCTTTGAACCATCTTGTTTTCTGTGTTTCATGGTATTTACCATTGCCTACTTGAACATACAATATTATAAACAATGATTATCTGATCTAAATGGCAAATTAAGTTTTGAAAACTTAATTTTCTATAATGCAATTGAATATTATTTGTTTACCAAAAAGAATGCTTACAACCCATTTCTCATATTAAATATGTTTGGGACTCGTGGAAAATCATATGTTGTAATTACTCAAAAATATGTAGCAAAATACACATTAGGATTTAGTTAGCTATGTCTATTACATTATCAACCTTTATAATGTTAAATAAGCTCATCTATTCTTAGAAAACCATACAAAATGTATAGCTTCATTTGTTAATATAAGGCGAATATCTTTGTAATAACAACTTCGGAGAAGAAGTAGAAAACTCTACTCTGTCAAGCATCCCAGACGGCCTTCATATGCCTATTCCAATGTCTGTCCCCTTAGTCTCTCTGAAAGTAACAACTATTCTGAAATTATAGTAATCACTTTCTTCATTTCCACATGGTTTTGTCATCCAAATGTGTATCTCTTAAAACTATAGCTTAGTTTTCTTTAAAAAAACAATTGACATATTTTTAAAGTCTCTTACAAGCTACAGATCTCTGCACTTTCTTTCTCGCTTGGAGGACAGTGGCTGTTTGATTTGTTTAGTCTCCCACTGTCTTGAATTTGCTGATTGTTCACTCATAGAGCAATTTGACATGTTCCTCTGCCCTCGATATAACCTTTAATTTGTCAGCTGGTCTCAGAAGGTTAGTAAGATTACAGGTGGTGTTTACTTTCTCCAGGAGACACGTGTGTGTGTGTGTGTGTGTGTGTGTGTGTGTTTTGCTTTCTTTAAAGAGAAATATTAGCAGCTGTTGATACTGATCAGACAGATCCAGTTATTTATTTTGGTTGTAGAGTAATTAAAATTAATGTTCTTTTATTTATTAGAGGAAATAATCTTTTAAAGAAGCAGTTTGGTTTTCCGGGGGTAAATTCAGGTAGAGAAATAGGTTTAATGTATAATTAATCCTTATTATTGTTCCTATTTTTAAAACAAATTGTGTTTTTTCTGACTTCCTCAGAAGGAGACCAACTATTTTGTAATCACCTTAAAATCATGGATTTAAATGTACACATTTAAATCATGGATTTAAATCCGTGATCATGCTTATCCTTATTGAAGTGAACATTGTTTTTGTCTAGGAAGTCTACTATTCAACTGGCACAAAACTACATTGTCATTGGTAGTTTCCTTATTGTTTGCTGTTTTTAGATGCAAATAAAAAACTAATATTTTTTATTTTCTGACCATACGTAAAAGTAAATATTTCTCCAAGAAGTGTCCATTACATAAGTGGAAAATAGTATCACTTGATTGCAATGTGGTCTGGGTGCTCAGGATGCTTGTTCACTCCAGACTTGGTCATTTAGGTCTATTTGGTATACAAGGCAGAATAAAGGGATTATTGATAGACAGGTAGATTCATGGAGAGATGATAAATGAGACAAGACAGAGTATGATAAATCATACTGTTGTTTCTAACTCAAAGATTCAGGACAAATGCTTTTGACTTAATTCTTCCATGTTGCGTCTATAATATTATATCATGTATCTTTTATTTTTACACATTGCCTCATTTATCTTTCATATTCCATCTGAAATTGTACCATACTATATGTCTATTATCTCCTTTTTCCAAATAAAGAATCCTGGTTTTCAAAAGCACAGAATGTAAAGAAAATAAAATATAATTACTGATTTGCTTTTTTCCACATTACAGATGTAGTTTCAGATTAGTAATATTAAGCAACCACAACTAATTGTCACTGCTAAAAAAATCTTATTTTGAATAGGTTGAAGTCCACTGCATTTATTTTCCTGTATTAAGCTCATTAGGTTCCTCTGGAACCTGAGTTCTATTAAAAGGATCTTGAACAATTGTGAGACATAGCTTACTCTATGTCAATTAATATATTCAACTGAATTTTACAGAATTAATTATCTGAACACTCTAGTATTCTAAAGACAAAGAAAACTTGATATTTTAAAATATTTCATCAAAATTAAATTTTAACTTTTTTGGGAAAAAGACAGTAAGACTGTGGGGTGTGGTTCACAGCTGTAATCCCAGGACTTTGGCAGCTGAGGGGCATCACCTGAGGTCAGGAGTTCTAGACTAACCTGTGAATATGACGAAACCCTGTCTCTACTAAAATTACAAAAATTAGTTGGACAAGGTGGTGGGTGCCTGTACTCCCAGCTACTCAAGAGGCTGAGGCAGGAGAATTGCTCGAACTCAGGAGGCAGACGTTGCACTGAGCCAAGATGGTACCACTGCACTCCAGCCTGGGCAACAGAGTGAGATTCCATCTCAAAAAGAAAAAAAAAAAAACATATATATATATATATATATATATATATATATATATATATAAAGGTAAAGTTTAACTAAATTTTTTTATGAAAGAATAATGTTATTAAGCATTAGCCTGATAACAAATAGTAATGCCAAGTGGCACTTATTCAATACACATACACACAAATTCAGTTTTTACCTTAGAAGGAAAAAAGCACCCCTACTTGACTTTACCAGATATTATAATATTTGTCAATTGGCATTTGCGTTGGTTCCAGGTCTTTGCTATTTCAACCAGTGCCACTGTGAACATATGTGTGCATGTGTCTTTATAGTAGAATGATTTATAATCCTTTGGATATATACCCAGTAATGGGATTGCTGGGTGAAATGGAATTTCTATTTCTAGATCCTTGATGAAGCGCCACACTATCTTCCACAATGGTTGAACTAGTTTATACTCCCACCAACAGTGTAAAAGTATTCCTATTTCTCCACAACCTCTCCAGCATCTGTTGTCTCCAGATTTTTTAGTGATCGCCATTCTAACTGACATGAGGTGGTATCTCAATGTAGTTTTGATTTGCATTTCTCTAATAATCAGTGATGATGAGCATTTTTTCATGTTTGTTGGCCTCATATAAGTCTTCTTTTGAAAAGTGCCTGCCTAGGTTTTCTTCCAGGGTTTTTATGGTGTTAGGTCTTATGTTTAAGTCATTAATCCATCTGGAGTTAATTTTAGAGTAAGGTGTCAGGAAGGGGTCCAGTTTCTGCTTTCTGCACACTGCTAGCCAGTTTTCCCAACACTATTTATTAAAAGAGGGAATCCTTTCCCCATTGCTTGTTTATTTCAGGTTTGTCAAAGATCAGATGGTTGTAGATGTGTAGTGTTGCCTCCAAGGCCTCTGTTCTGTTCCATTGGTCTATCTATATTTCTGGTTTTGGTACCGGTACCATGCTATTTTGATTACTGTAGCCTTGCAGTATAGTTTGAAGTCAGGTAGCATGATGCCTGGTGGTCTTTGGAAACGCAACATTTGGGCAGGAAAACAAAAAATGTCTATCCTCACCTAGGTCCATGGGGGTGCAGTCCTAGCCAGAGGCCATGCCCTCCTCTACCCAGTACTTCCCTGCCTCCTTCCATATCAGTTAAAGAAACCATGCCTTTCCCAGAACTTCCCTTCCACATCACAATTAGCACTGAATTCATTTAGAACTTGGCACCCGCATGTCCACATGTCCAAACTCTAAAAGATGCTGTGATAACACTCAGGTTCCCCAGTATCAGTGATTATTTATACTCTATTTCCAGCAGTCACTGAAAGATCTGTGTTCTTAAATGGATTAAATGGCTTAGGATCCTTTGGAGAAAAACTGGCAGAATCATTAAGAGATACATTTGACATTGTGTTGCAGCGTCCTTTCTTAAGAAGACTTGGCCTTTATCCAGTCAAGTAGTTCTGAATGTGAACACTGCATAAACCTCAGCACCTGGACAAGGGGCTGTGACATTTTATTAGAATGCTTTCCCTAGGCTCATGTTAGATCATTCATTCTATATTTCTTTTGTTTACATAAATTGAGCAATATCCTTTTTGGTTGTTCTTTTATGTTGTCCCTCAGAATAATGTTGTAATAACCATCCCCATTGCTCTTCTTGATGGTGCATACCCTACTGTTTGCAATTATTTGTAGCCTCACATTACATTAATGTGTCTGCCTTTTTCTTCATGGTTAAGTATTAACATGTGGCCTCTATTACTGCAGGATTTTATCATCACTATTCTCTTAGAATTCCAGTTCTGTATCTCTAACGAGCAGTCATGTCCTACAGAGGACAGCCAATGCTGAACTTTTAAATGAGTTGTTTTAATTGAGCAATAAAAAAGCAGACAAAACTACACTTTATGTTTGGAAAATCACTGAGGGGGGATACTAAGAGAAAATTGAAGGGAAATATTCTTTAAGGTGAAAAATTGCAAAATATGCCCAATGTACTTAAGAAATAGCAAAAAAGACAATGTTGCTGATGATAACAATTGAAAGAGTAGTAGTCATTGATGCTATGTATATATATATGTCCATAAATGTACATAGTTATGGTCATATTTTTCTGTGTATATATATAGATATCTTTCTGAATCCAGATGCATTGTAAAATTAAATTTCTTACAGTTGCTCAATGTTCAACTGTCTGTACAGATATAAGTATGTATACATATATATAAATACATATGCACACATTTCTCATATAATAAATATATATTTTATATGTAATATTGTATATTATAAGAAATTAACGTATTATTTATTATTTTATTTGGGACGGGGTTTCACTATGTTGGCCAGGATGGTCTCAGTCTCTTGACCTGTGATCCGCCTGCCTTGGCCTCCCAAAGTACTGGGCTTACAAGCATGAGCCACCATGCCTGGCTTGAATGAGATATTTATTTCATGGTTATATAAGAGGAATGCCCTTATTCTTAGGAGATGTGTGATGGAGCATTTCAGGATGAAGTACTAGTAACTTTAATGAATTCTTAAATGCTTCAGTGAAAAAAAAAATTAAATGGATGAGAAAAAAAGGTCAGTACTATTTAGAAATAGAGAAAAATAGAGCAGATTCAATTCACTATTAGATTGAATTTATGCTACAAGAGAAACAGAGTATTCAAGATAAATGATAATATTTTGTACTGAGCAATACAGAATAAAGTTTACATCAATAAGGTGGCAAAGGATGTGGGAGGAGATAGATTTGAAGGAAGAAGAGTACTAGTGTGGTTTTGGAAAATTTAAGTTTAAGCTGCTGATTAAACATTGCATTAGTGACAATAAATATGTAGTTATTTCTATTTTTTACTTTTTAATTTTTTAGATTTAGGGTTTACATGTGCAGGTCTGTTATGTGAATGCATTTTGTAATGGTAACATTTAGACTGCTAGTATACCCATCACCAAGTTAGTGAACATGGTTCCAAATAGGTAATTTTTCAACCTGTATTCTCTTCTTATATTCTCTTCCCTTTTGGAGTCCTCAGGGACTCCATAAAGATGGATTTTTTCCATCTTTATGCCCCTGTGTAACAATTGTTTAGATTCCCCATATTAAGGGAGAACATGTGATATTTGATTTTCTGTTTCTGAATTATTTCAATTAGGATAACAGCCTTCTGCTCCATCCACGTTGCTACCAAGGATATAATTTTCTTTTTATGGCTGCATAATATTCTATGGTGTATATTTACCACATTTTCTTTATTCAGTCAGCCATTGATGGGCATGTAGGTTGAATCCATGTTTTTGCTTTTGTGAATAGTGTTGAGATAACATAAGCGTGCAGATGTCTCTTTTGTATAATGATTTCTTTTGGTTAGATAGTAGTGGGATTGCTGGTTTGAATGGTTGGTATACTTTTAGTTACCTTGGAAATCTCTGTGGTTATTTTTAGAAGTTTGTGGTGAAGGTAAGTGTTCACAATTACAAACATAGATTTGGATATCATTTACCTAGTGATGTTACTTTTGCACAGGTTGGATGAAACCATAAAGAGCTTAGTATAAAAAGAAAACACAAGGATAAGAGACTGCTTCCTCAGCTATCATGGTAATTTCTAATTATAGAAATGAGGTAATAAAAGAAAATTTACACTCATTTACAATATTTTAAGGATAATATATTCAACTGTTACTTGTAAAAATTTTTATAAAGCCAATTGTCTCTTTCCCATTATCATTCAGTAGATATAAAATAATAATGAATATTTCAAAATTACTAGGGCATCCAGTAGATGTTAGAAACTGAGAATAGATATATGAACAAACAAATTAACACACCTATTTTCAGTTTCACTTGACACTTTATTTCTCTTATAACCACAGATACTAGATATAAAATGAAAATACTCTGAGTGAATCATGGCCCCAATTCCTACTAAGTATGTGGAATGTTTGATATAACTAGTGTATTATTTCTGATTACTGTTTTGAAACTTGTCAATATTAGCAAGAGAAATAGTGCAAGTAATGGTTAAATGCAGTGATTACTATTAACACATATACACATGAGTAAATAGTAACATATACAGATTATCCTATGTACAAAGTGTATCTGGTTACTAACTGTTCCCAATTAAAGATGCTAAGAAATATTTATTGAACACTCATTATATGCTATCTTATTCTTGATATTTTAGTTTCAAAGATGTCCAAGACATGTTTTCTACTTTTGAAAATCTTACAATCTAGGACGGAAAGCACATACATCACTAATAATATCCATATACTAAATACAGTAATAAGAATATTCAAAGTCCTATGTAAGTACAAGTAGAACACTTTATTGATTAGAATCAGTTATATGTAATGTAAATTGAAAAAGAAGGGTAAAACCTTGCCCCTGCTCATAGACCTTGTGAATATAAATTTGTGCATAGTAACTTCATTTCTGTCACTTCTGTGTTTTAAATTGGAGTGTTATTTTGAAAGGAATGAATGCAAGCATTGAACAACCAGCCGAACACATGGGTAATGCTCTGATTTAAGTTCTAAGATCAAGACTCAGGGACCAGGGCACTGCTGGAGCTCTATAGAACAGCTATGTGTGTACATACCGCCAGTGGCTGAATGACCTAGAGGGGTTCATGTACAGTTTTCTTTGCAGGAGAAATATCAAAGGGTTTTCAGCAAAGTTGTAACAACTATGCAACCCAGATCTACATCTTCCCTTTCTAGTAGATTCAAATAAATCTCTATAATCAGTTCTTTGAAATTGGAAGTGAGCCTACTGTGAGAAAATTGATGCATGTTTGTTTACCTGCTGGGTGTAAAAATGGAAAAATATCAACCTAAGGAAGTATTTGTTTTGATCTTGTATTGTGCTTGATGATTATGCAGCAACTGGAAATGGGCTATAGGGCAAGAAATCAGGAGGCAGCCACGCACTCCGAAGTTCAGTGCTGGCCAGCAGATATTCCTTTGCTGCCAAAAGATTTCTGCTCACCAGAAAGCTGGGTGGTTCCAGGATATTTATGTACCCTGCAGCTGCAGCAAGTTTATAGCTCTAATACTGTAGAATCTCCACATCTCTGTATCTCAGGAATACAAATAGAAACATGTAAAGGTGGATACTTACGGATTTAATCCTTTTTAAACTACAGTTTAAGCACAAAAATTGTTACAAAAATATTTTTTGGGACTGTGGCAAGGAGATTTCAGGCTGTTACAGAGTTGTTAAGTCACATGAGTTAAAGTATTCCAGAAAGCTTCAAGTTTATCATAAATCTCTTGGCATGGGTCATGAAAAAGTTAGATACTCTGTTTAAATATTGTATAATTCAGTTCTATTATATTGTTACATATTCAAACATAGAAGGGAAAGAGTCCTAAGGAGCCAAGAAAACAAAAACTTGAACTTAGAAAAGCAGACTACTAATTCTAGGGCAAGAAAAGTTACAAGCTTGAGTATGTTACAGGTGGGTTTTCAATATATGTGGAAGTAGTTTGCATGTCTCAAGCAATGAAAATAGATATAATTTAAAATAGAGGTTTCATATGGCACAGAGAAGTTGAGTCCATCACAGCCATAAAAAGTGCAAACAGAAGATAAAAGGAATGTACATGCATCTGAGAGAATTGTCCCATTCAGCAGCCAATCAAATACTACCACTTAGAAGCATGTCAGAAAATAAATCCACATGGGCATAGAGGTTCGTTCATTGCTATGTCAGCAACACTTAAAATAGTATATGGCTTACATGTTGCTAAGTACATATTTGTGGAATGTTTGAATTAATGAAGAAAGATGGAATGTTTATAGAGAAACATAAAAAATAACACTTTTAACAACATTCAAAAAACTTTGTCTATTTGAAAGTAAATTAAAAATAAATACCAAGTTGAGTCTTGGGACATGTTAGATGAGGTACTTAAAGACTTTTTGAGGCACTGCTAAACCCGCATCACCATCTACCTGGGCAGAGACATAGAATTCACAATTACTCTGGACCTATGTTTCCTTATCTTAGTGAAAACCATTCTATCCAACAGCCACTTTTATAACAATGTCTCCTGTTTCTCTTAAAACTTACTGTGATGTATTTCACTCACTTAGAGTATGGTAAACTAATTAGATAAATCATTATTACTATGCTGATATGACTGAATAATTATATAATAGCTCTCCCTGGTTTACATGTCCACAGATGATTAGATATACAGACAGATAGATAGATGATGAATGATAGATAGAAAGATAAATTGATGTAGATAGATAAATGATAGATATAAACATATAAGTAGACATAAATATTTAGAGGTCTTCAAATTTGCAAAACTGAAGAGAAGAATAAAGCCATCTCCAGCTCTCTAGGAGGCTATTTAGGAATAGTTTTATTTAAAAAATTATTAAAATCTAGTTATTTTCACCACATTTTAAAAAATTTATATCCATAGACACATAAAAAGTGATGCTACATTAATAGTGATATGATGTAAAGTTCAGGTTCTTTGCAGATCATTTTTATTCTGCATAATGAGCCTAGAATAAAAGAGAAAACCCAGAGCTTAAAATGACTGTAATGTTCTAGATTATAGTAAGATTAAAACGTTCTTCCTATAATAGGCCATTATGAATTCACACTGGAAATTTTGGCAGGAAATAATTCAATTATTATATATTATAGTCATTGGCCATTCATCTTTATCACTCTCATCATTCATTTTTATGATTGCAGAATGTCATCAGGCTCTAGCTGGAGTTTTAAACTGTTCTGCAATGCCAAGGGAATGGTCTTACTTATTGTTGCAATAGTGTCTTAAAAATGACTTATGGCTATATTTCCTCTCATTTCAGATTACAAAAATTCATTAATCTCCAAAGTTCTAAATTTTGCCATTTTTGTAAATAATTACTCATAGATCATCCCAGATACAATGTCATAGCTTGACAAGAACTTAGAAGTCATTTACATCTTTTTATTCTTATCCATTTAGTTGACCAATGGGAAAGATCAGTACTACGAAGATCAGCCATATCAACAATGGCCCTAGAGTTGAGGGAATTTGTCTCAGAATTAAAGCACCTACTTTCTAAATTTGGACCAGTATCTTATCCATTCTACTGGTTGTTTTCAAACTTCTCTGAGACCACAAGAAAAGGAAATTAGTGGGATCAGGAATCTGGAGCTTCTGAGCACTCTGGCCCTGGTTCCCCTGGACATGTTTTATTCTATCCCATATTTTGCCTTTATGATAACTTTTGCTAAGAAAAGCTTTCTCTTGCTAAAATCTTCAAAAACTTATATACTAGTGATATGGCTTGGCTGTGTCCCCATCCACAGCTCATCTTGAACTGTAGTTCCCATAATCCCCATGTGTTGTGGGAAGGGCCCAGTAGGACATAATTGAATAATGGGAGTGAGTTTTTCCTGTGCTGTTCTTATGATAGTGAATAAGTCTCATGAAATATGATGGGTTTATAAAGGGCAGTTCCCCTGCACACAGTCTTGCTTGCTGCCATGTAAGATGTGCTTTTGCTTCTCTTTCACCTTCCACCATAATATTGAGGCCTTCTCAGCCATGTGGAAGAGTGAGTCCATTAAACCTCTTTCTTTATAAATTACCCACTTTCAGGTATTTCTTCATAGCAGTATGAAAATGGAATAATACAACTAGAAAACAGGTATTAAGTAAAATGAATAGTACTTAATATAATTACTCCTTTTAAGACAGAAAACACATCCTCAGGATGGATGCATAGATGAAACTAAATAACATTCCTAAAAATTGTGACAAAAAAATGTTTCCTGTTAGCTATTAGAGTGACTGCTGAATATTTGACTCTAGAATTCTGTTTTTCATCAGTAGAAGAGATCAGTAGATTATATCACTTGGAAAAGATTTCATGAGAAAGCACAATTGGAAAGGTGTACCAGGTGGTAGTGGGAGCCTAGATGAATATAAACCAAAAACATTGTAGTCAAGCCTCCAATGCAAAGAAGAAAAGAGCAGCTGGTAAGAAAACTCCAAGAACTATTTAAAAATTAAGCAAGAAATAAGGTATGAAACAAATGAAATCAAGAGTCTGTGAATATAAATAATTTAAGTGTCATGAGAAAAAACATTTTTGTGTGTGATCCAGTGTTTCACTAGGGTTATGAATAACAGGAAATGCTTCACAAATCACACTTTTGCTTTACAGATGGTTTGGCTTCTGAGTCCATGTGTGAATCATTTCCAAAATCTCTAGACCAGATTCCTACACCAAACAAAAGCCTACTAGTTGTTCATGTAGTCTCTCATCCTTACTTAGTGGCTAATGCAGAACTACAAAATCTATAGAAAGCATAATCTACTCCTAATGACTCAATACTCACCCCAAGAATATCGGCTTGTTATTTTCACACCAGATGAAGCACAAGGTTCTACCTTCTTTAGAAACTGTTGTTCTAATTCATGTCCACTTGCTTATGGTATTCTATGATATTATTCATTTGCCCAGTCTCTGAACAAGGATTCAGGAATCCTCAGGGTCATCGAATATTTTAATTGTGATATTAAATCATATAACTTCAGATAATTTATCAATTATTTTTCTTAAAATAACTTACTTTTTCTGAGTATAAAATTACAATAAAAATTTCCACTTGCAACCATGACAAAGTCATTTACACTAGATTGGTTACTGTAAAAATGTTAACTATTAAAACATATGAGGAAATTATTTTTAGAGATTGAAAGAGTTTCACTAGATTGTATTTTCTGGCAAAAGTAATTACTTGACGTGCACCCCATGGTTATTCTTCAATAGATATGGTATTCTCCCTGTTGGTCCTTTAGAGATGAAAGCAGAGAGTTAAAACACAAGTGGACCACCACTTTGCTGAATTTAGGAGGCTGATGCAGCTGATGGAATTTTGGGGGCAGAACATGTGTTACAAAGAAGAAGGAGCTGCAGGAAGTGTTGGGGGAGATTCCAGACTCTCTAGCAGAATATATGAGGGGTTCCTGGTTAAAGGTTGAACTATATCTGCATACTTGGAGCCTCTAAAAGGATACAGACATGTTGAAATTTTCCTCAGCTGCATGAAAATGTTTCGTTGTAAAGGGAACACAACAGCAGGGTTATCCACCACAGCTCCAGCACATCCATCACACAAAGTGGTTGATAGGCAGTTGAGGCAATGCATTGCTGTTATGTTCTAGATATTTAAGGATAATCTAAGGCAAATATACAAACAAACAAAAAAAAAACAAGCAGGATTAAGCCATATAAATGCACAGTAAATTACTAAAGAAATTAGTTACAAATATATAGCAATTAGATTAGAATTAGAATTATGAGACAATATGGTTAAAGGGTGTTAAAATTTATTAAAGAGTGCATAGGATAAACAAAATAAATCAATTACAGATAACATAATTGGAAAGAGATACATTTTCTACAACCACAAAACTCCAAAAAATTTTCAAATTTTTAAAAAATATGAGCTGGAGAGTTGATTTTAAAGCTCTGTGTAATGTTCCAGACTGAGGTGGGCAGATTTCCAAAAATTACTTCAACATCGCACTCCATGCTCTACACCCCCTATGCAATGCTCTACCATTGAATATCATGTAATATGGCTGCATTACATGAGAAAATTAAACAGATTTTCAAATCTAGTTGAGATCTCTAGAACAGTTGGCTTTTGGGTTTTATCAAAATCATCTCAGCCCAAAATCTCCTTAACCTGATAAGCAACTTCAGCAAAATCTCAGGATACAAAATCAATGTGCAGAAATCGCAAGCATTCCTATACATCAATAACAGACAAACAGAGAGCCAAATCATGAGCGAACTCCCATTCACAATTGCTACAAAGAGAATAAAATACCTAAGAATAAAACTAACAAATGATGTAAAGGACTTCTTCAAGGGGAACTACAAATCACTGCTCAAGAAAATAAGAGAGAACACAAACAGATGGAAAACATTCCATACTCATGGTTAGGAAGAATCAATATCTTGAAAATGGCCATACTGCCCAAAGTAATCTATAGATTCAATGCTATCCCCATCAAGCTACCATTGACCTTCTTCACAGAACTGGAAAAAAAAAACACTTTAAACTTCATATGAAACCAAAAGACAGCCCACATAGCCAAGACAATCCTAAGCAAAAAGAACTAAGCTGGAGGCATCACGCTACCTGACTTCAAACTATACTGCAAGGCTACGGTAATCAAAACAGCATGGTACTGACAACAAAACAGAGACATAGACCAGTGGAACAGAATAGAGGCCTCGGAAGCAATGCCACACATATACAACCATCTGATCTTTGACAGACCTGATAAAAGCAATGGGGAAAGGATTCCCTGTTTAATAAATGGTGTTGGGAAAACTGGCTAGCCATGTGCAGAAAGCAGAAACTGGACCCCTTCCTTACACCTTACATTAAAATTAACTCCAGATGGATTAAAGATTTAAACATAAGACCTAACACCATAAAAACCCTAGAAGAAAACGTAGGCAATACCATTCAGAACATAGGCATAGGCAAGGACTTCATGACTAAAACACCAAAAACAATGGCAACAAAAGCTAAACTAGACAAATGGGATCTAGTTAAACTTAAGAGTTTCTGTACAGCAAAATAAATAATCATTAGAGTGAACTGGCAACCAACAGAATGGGAAAAATTTTGCAGTCTACCTATCTAACAAAGGGCTAATATGCAGAAACTACAAAGAATTGAGATATTAAATCATGCCAGTTAGAATGGCAATCATTAAAAAAATCTGGAGACAACAGATAGTGAAGAGGATGCGGAGAAATAGGAATACTTTTACACTGTTGGTGGGAGTGTAAATTTGCTCAACCATTGTCGAAGACAATGTGGTGATTTCTCAAGGACCTAGAAATAGAAATACCATTTGACCCAGCAATCCCATTACTGGGTATATACCCAAAGGATTATAAATCATTTTATTATAAAGGCACATGCATGTGTATGTTCATTGTGGCACTGTCTATGATAGCAAAGACCTGGAACCAACCCAAATGCCCATCAATGAAAGATTGTACAAAGAAAATGTGGCACATATACACTATGGAATACTATGCAGCCATAAAAAACGATGATTTCCTGTCCTTTGTAGGAACATGGATGAATCGGGAAACCATTATTCTCAGCAAACTGACACAAGAACAGATAACGAAACACTGCATGTTCTCACTCATAGGTGAGTGTTGAACAGTGAGAACACATGGACATAGGGAGGGAAACATCACACACAGAGGGGGTCAGGAGTTGGGGATGTACAGCAGGGGGTGGGGATGTTGGGGAGGGATAACACTGGGAGAAATCCCTGATGTAGATGATGGGGTGATGGAGACAGCAAACGATCATGTCATGAGTGCATCTATGTAACAATCCTACAAGATCTCCACATGTACCCCAGAACATAAAATACAATTTTAAGAAATGGATGATTGAGCCAAACTCAGTGAAAAGACAGGGGAAGTTACAGATCATGAAAGAAGAAGCATATTCTCTTTTGTTGCATTTTAGAGAAGGCCATGTGGCAAGAAACTGGCGATGGCCTCTAGCAGCTGAGTACTTCAGTTCTATACTTAAAGTGACTGCTGCTGATAAATGATGTATCTTGAAGAGGACAGAGAGACTCGAATGAGATTGCAGATCTTGCTGACACATTGATTTCAACCTGGTGAGATTCTGAGTTAACCCCTAGGCAGGCGCCTGGCCTTCTGATAGTCAGACAGCTCTCTATGGAAAATGTTTCTCCACATGACGACTCAAGTATTCAAGTATCCTCATATTCTTACATAGGGGCAGAGCTGCACCAAGGATAAGCAAGGCACAATCTAATCACCATTGAAGCAAAGTTCATATGAGAAAACAGGAAACATGCCAGAAGCTGCATGAACAGAATATTTCCCAGTTTAACATTTTAAATATATCCTCCAAAGACTATATTGTTGGAACTTTTTAAAGTAAAGTGAGATATCCAAATGAATTATGTTATAAAGTTCAATTTTGTTAATATTCAAATCTAGTGCTTTGTAGAAAGACATTCGAAAACTCAAGTTACACTAAAAAAATTGTATGACAGATAGCAGAAAAACAATTTATACCTAGATGTGAAAAAAATTGTAGCAAAGAATTTATAAGAAAGACACAATCTTTTGGGAAAATTGAAAAATCATATAAAGAGTCAAATAAGAATTTTAAAAAGACAAAGTAAATAAGCCATGATATGCCATTTCCACTGATAAGAATACAAAAAATGACTACAACCTGAAAGTATATACTTCCAAACATATACACTAAGTATGTTTCAAATACTGAAAAGTCAGAACAATTACCTAAGATCACTATAGGAGAATCATTAAAAGTTGGAATTAATACATTAATGGAAAGACAAGCAAGTGTGTGTAGACAAATTAATAAAAAAAAATTCCCCCAAACATTGTCAATTGACAAAATAAATCATTACAAAGTAAATTAAATGTAATTCTAAAGAAAACATAAAAGCCATGTCTACTGTGAGTATAAATATTACAGAACTATGTAGAAAAGTAAATAAAACAGCAAATTATTTATGATTGTTAGCTCTGAATGACGTGTGTTTTAATTCAGAATTCTTTTTGATACATGCTTGAATGGTTTTCAACAAAATGCATTCCTGTGTTACTTGAGTAAATTACAAAATTAAAATAAGCTAGTCTTATGTAAATTTGAAAATGTGCTTTTCAGCCATTTTGGAGATCAAATACTGTCAAGTTGATGTTTCTTTGCAAAAGTAAACAACAATAAAGTCAAATGATGTCATATGGGTGAAATAAACAATGTGGTCTCACAATTGTCATTGTGAACATTTACAGTTTCTTGTAAGGGCTGTGCTTATTCACTAGATATTTAAATAAATATGAAAAAATTATGCATTTGTAATTATTGAGCTGATTTGGAGTTTTATGCCAATATTTTCTATGTATTTATCTTACTATATTATAAATCCTCATATTAATTACAACTACTTGAAGCAGGCCAGCTTCTTTTTATTGGAGCTCTGTTAGCATAGGATTTGATAGGAAAATAGTAATTATTAAAATACAAATAAAATATCAGAGAATGATATTTTATCAGAAGACACAGTACTCAGATGTCAGTTGTATGAAATCAGAAGACACAGTACTCAGATGTCATTTGTCAGATAAACCTGAGGGGCTGATAATCACAGTTGACTATAAACAAGGAAGACAAGATGAAGTAAACATTGTGAACCAAAAACCAAAACAATGCAGTTTAGGAATCCTGCTGGCCAAGAGCCTGGGGATATCGGAAGAGAAACCAAGACATAGAAAAACTGGGCAATATGATAAAAATTTCACTTTGACAATACAGTCCTAAAATCTTAAAGTGAAGGCGTAAACAGAGTCCTAGAAATCCCTACCAATAGGAACAAGAAGGCCTATGTTGTCCGTGTGGCCATTAACAGCAACAGAAGACAATGATCACTCATTCCAGAGCAGATGTTATTTGTTCTGGCCTCAAGTTGTGTTCCCTTCTTGGGAGACTCTCATAGACTGGTGGTTGTTTGCTGGAAGGGGGCTTGCAATGGATTTCTGTAATTTCTGGCCTTTTCATTTTTTTAATTATACTTTAAGTTCTGGGGTACATGTGTAGATGGTGCAGTTTTGTTACGTAGATATGCATGTGCCACGGTGATTTGCTGCATCCATCCCCCCGACATCTGCATTAGGTATTTCTCCTAATGTTAGCCCTCTCCAATCCCCCCACCCCCTGCTATCCCTCCCATAGCACCCCACCCCCTGACAGGCCCTGGTGTGTGATGTTCCCCTCCCTGTGTCCATGTGTTCTCATTGTTCAACACCCACTTATGAGAGAGAACACGCAGTGTTTGGTTTTCTGTTCTTGCATTAGGTTGCTGAGAATGATAGTTTCCAGCTTCATCCATGTCCCTGCAAAGGTCATGAACTGACTGCATAGTATTCTATGGTATATATGTGCCACATTTTGTTTATCCAGTCTATAACTAATGGGCATTTGGATTAGTTCTAAGACTTTGCTATTGTAAACAGTGCCCCAATAAACAAGTGTGCATGTGTCTTTGTAATAGAATAATTAATAATCCTTTGGGTATATACCCAGTAATGGGATTGCTGGGTCAAATGGAATTTCTATTTCTAGATCCTTGAGGAAGCACCATACTGTCTTCTGCAATGGTTGAACTGGTTTACACTCCCACTAACAGTGTAAAAGTTTTCCTATTTCTCCACAGCCTCTCCAGTATCTATTGTCTCCTGGCCTTTTAATTTTTTTAATTTTATTTTAGATTTGGGGGCATATGTAAAGTTTTTTACATAGGAAAACTGATGTCATGGGGTTTTTATACTGTTGGGTACTGGGCTTAATACCTGAGTGATCACATTCCTGGCCTTTTAAAGTAGAAGCAGAAGCAGCTGATGAGATTTCCTGAGAGTTTTGATCCTTGATCACTAGTGTTTTTTCTACGGCATTGCTTACCAGAGCTTGGACCTGTAGGCCAGGTTCTAAATATGCTTTAAAAAAGGTAAAAATATATGCCTACCCCTGTATTTCCACAAACATATATGCACACACACACACACACACACACCATTGCTAGTGGAGAGAGCAAAAGTGAAAAAGAGAAAAAAATCATTAATAAATTACATTACTTAATATAATTATTTCTATATTACCACAGTAGAAATCTTTAAATGGGTTCGGGAATGCTTTCTCACTTGGTAACATTAAAATTATGAAGGTATTTCACAACTTGAAGTGCAAAACATTTTAGAAAATAATTTTCAGAATTCTCCAGTATTCTCCACACATGGCAAACTTGTTAAATGTATTGAGTAAAGAATTAGTTCAAGATATAAATACTTATATTCTTTTGTTGTTGTAGTTTTCTCTTTTGTAAACCTATTAGTCAGAATAAAATCACCACATATCCAGTTCTTCTAATTTTCAGAGTGAGAATATTTAGTGGCATTCCAGTGCAGCATTGAAATGTACATTGAAATTTTAGCTTTTTTAGAAAGAAAGAAATAACTATTTTCTTATTGATATGTATCCCTTAAGTAGGAGATACCTCATTCGAGTAGCAAATTCTGAAGAAATACCGGATGTAAAATGTTATTTGTTAAATATGAAGAAAGTGAACCTGATAGGGAATGTCTTATCTCAAAACTTCAAAACTTTTAGCAATATTGACAGTGAAAGATATGAGCTAGACAGAATATATAATGGTTATCAACAAAAACACTTCAGACTGCAAGTTGTAGCTTCAGAACAAGTTCAAATTGCTTTTCAAACTCTACATTGGTTTCTTCTCTACGTGCCCTCAGCACCTCAAACTATCTGAACATCTGATAAGAAATAGAAGCACTAAACTGGCCTGTCCTGATTTTTGTGTACAATGTTTCATCAGAGAAAATAGGAACCAATCTTTTACACCCAGATTTGTTTTCCTTCTTCTGTGTAATCAAAATCAGAAATTCAACTAAGTAAACAAATGCCTTATTTTCTTTACATATTATTTACTTATATACTGCAATAATACTGCTTCATTTAAAAATGCTTCTATGATCTTTATAAAAGATTAAAATTTTAACTAAACTATAGATCAATTGAAGCCCAAAATACAAGCAAGTAAGAATTACTGCCACCTATACTGAGGAGAAAAAGAAAATGGGTAATGCTGAATATTGCAAAGTGCAAATTGGCAGTCTACTCTCCATTATCTTGGTTAATGGTGCAAGTGGTGGCCCAGATAATATAGTAAGTCATCGAATGGTTTATTTTTATTAGCCTGGTGATATATTATTTTATTTTGTTCCTGTGTATTTATTGCTTTAATTATATTTTAACACTACATTACTAAAATAAGTGTGCATTCCTGAACACACACCAGTCACTGAAGAAGGAAATCTCTATGTGAAAAGCTGTTCAATAGAAAGTGGAGGCTATTCCACCACTAAGATTTTATTATTTAATCCAGAATACAGATAATCAACCCTTGAATAAATATGATAGTGATATTACTTAATTGATGCATTTTACTCCAATTAGTATAGTGAATAACTTTACATGGACTGAGAAGAAGCATTTTGAATCTTACAAGTGCCCTTTATAGCTTTCGATGAAACTGTATTAGAATGAAGGAACATCAACTGTAGTAGAATATATTTCGCATACAAACCCAGAAACACATGTATAAGCAAAAATAATGAATAGCTCACAGTAGTAAAAAGAATACTGTGTCTTCAAAATACTTAAGGATATTCACACAGGCAAAGAAATGGCAAGGGAATAAGTTGTAGAAGTAAAGAAGAGCTAAATCACTCAGTCTTGTGTGCCATTTAAGATGTGGGAACTTGATGATAAAGCAATAGAATATAGAGTGAATTATTCACTTAAGAATCATGGATGAATTTTCATTTCAAATAGTCAAAGTATCATGAGTAACACAATATTAATGTTGTCCCAAATATCTCCTCTAAACTTATTTAGTAACTGAAAATGAACTAAAAAAGTATTCACTAAGGAATAGACTAACTGGACAATCTCTTAACTACATGATCAAAATTAAAACGACAAGTGAGGCGCCCGGTGCGGTGGCTCACGCCTGTAATCCCAGCACTTTGGGAGGCCAAGGCGGGCGGATCATGAGGTCAAGAGATCGAGACCATCCTGGCCAACATGGTGAAACCCCGCCTCTACTAAAATTACAAATAATTTAGCTGGGCGTGGTGGTGCGCACCTGTAGTCCCAGCTACTCGGGAGGATGAGGCAGGAGAATTGCTTGAACCCAGGAGGCAGAGGTTACAGTGAGCTGAGATCGCGCCACTGCACTCCAGCCTGGCACCTGGTGACGGAGTGAGACTCTGTCTCAAAAAAAAAAATGACAAGTGAGACTGATGGGATCTTGTGCCTCTGAAGGTGTTACACTTAAAAAACAAAGTATCACTTAAAAAATATTGCAGCCCAAAATTTTAACAACTTAATCATGAGAAAACACTACAAAATCCAAAATTAAGAACAAGAAAGTTTGTAATTTTCAAAAATGTCACAGGTGTGAAAGACAAGGAAAGGCTAAGAACACTTTTCAGATTAAAGAAAAAAAACTAGAGAGAATGACAACTAAATGTAGTAAAGGATCCTAGACCTGAATGGGTGCTGGGATAAACAATTACTTTAAAGGACATTATTATTATGATAAAGCAAGTGACACATTTAAAATATAACTTTTAATGTTTAGATGCTATCAATGAATCAAATAAACATTTCCTGAATTTTAAAATTATACTATTATAAAAGAAAATATCATTATTCACAGAAAATACACAGTGAAACCTGAGGGGTAATGATGCCTGATACATGCACTCTATTCTAAAAGTTTTCATAACAAATAATATGGAGGAGGAAAGAGAAAGAGCATGATAAAGTAAACCGGGCACCAATGTTAAAATCTTGGGGAAGACAGTACACTGGAAATTTTATAATTTCTTTGCCAAACCCCTTTAAATTTAAAATTATTTCACTATAAAATATTTCAAATATTCTGAACAGCAAACATGAGTTTTCTTCAAAGACTTAAAATGTTATGATTTTATTTATTTGCTGCTATTATTTATTATTTATTTATTTTTTGAGAGAGAATCTTGCTCTGTTACCCAGGCTGGAGTACAGTAGCTCAATCTTGGCTCACTGCAACCTCCACCTCCTGGGTTCAAGCAATTCTCCTGCCTCAGCCTCCCTAGTATCTAGGATTACAGGCACCTGCCACCATGCCTGGCTAATTTTTGTGTTTTTTGTAGACACAGGGGTTTACCATACTGGCCAGGCTTGTCTCAAACACCTGACCTCAGGTGATCCCCCAACCTCAGCTTCCCAAAGTGCTGAGATTACAGGTATGAGCCACCATGCCCAGCCAAAATGTTATTATTTTAAAAGATTACCCTGGGTGCAGTGAGGAGGACAAATTATAGGGCTTTTATCTGATTACAGATAGTAAAGGTGTAGTAGTTATTCAGGTGACTGATGACAGAGTCTTTTCATACTGCATTGAGAGCAGTGATGCATAAAGGCAGAAGAAAGAACTTGGTGATATGCAAGCAATAGAAAAAGGGGAGGGGTGTAAAGAAGCTATTGTGTAGATAGTACAATCAATGCAGTAGAGATCCAAGAAGGAATTAGGTTAGCTTGAGATGGTAAGTGTCTGTAGAACTGTTACATGAGACTATCTACTAGACACTTATCTACATTGATTTATAATTCAGGGGACAGATAATGATGAAATATAGTTTGAGGTTCATATTTTATTACCAGGAACATGCTTTATTCTCTGATAAACATTAGAGTTTTAGCATTTGTCAGTGGAAAAGTGGAAAGCAACTGATTATGGAAGATACACAAAAGAAGAATTTCAGGATGGAAGGAGTACTCAGATTTGTTATAAACATAGCAAAAGTCAGGTAAGATCAATGCATTATATTGCTATAATTGTTATAGAGAAGTATGACAGACTAGTTGCTTAAACAACAGAAACATCATCTCACAGTTCTGGAGGCTCAAAAGGGTTGGGTCCTTTTGAGGGTAACAAAAGAAAGTTTAGTGTCAGGACTGTCTCCTGGGCCTACTGATATCCATCTTCTTCCCTGTCTCTTCACATCCTCCTCCATCTATGGGTGTCTGGGTTCAATATTTTTTTCTTTTTATGAACACCACTCATTTTGGACTAGGCACCCAAACTACTCTAGTATGATCTCATCACAAATTATTACATCTGCAATTAACTTATTTACAAATAAAGTCACTTTGTGAACCACCAGAGATTAGAACATCAACATGTAAATTTGAGGGATACAATCCAACACATAAAAATCAGAAATAAGAAATATTTTTTGGATTGACCAAGGAGGGTGATATGATTTGGATTTCTCTGCCCATCCAAATGTCATGGTGGATTTTTATTCTGAGTGTTGGAGGTGAGGCCTGGTGGGAGATGATTGAATCATGGGAGTGGTTTCTAATGGTTTAGCACCATTTCCCTAGTGCTGTTTCATAACAGAGTTCTAATGAGATCTGGTTTAAAGTGTGTAGCGTTTCCCCTTTCTTCTCTCTCTCTCCTGCTCTATTCTACTATGTGACTATTGTGCCTACTTCCCCTTTGTTTTCTGACATGACTGTATGTTTCCTGAAGCCTCCCCAGCCATGAATCCTATACAGTCCATGAAACTATAAGTAAACTAAACCTTTTTTCTTTATAAATTACCTAGTCTCAGGTAGTTCTTTATAGCAGTGTGAGAATAGACTAATGCAGAACATTGGTACTGGAGAAGTGGGGCATTGCTATAAAGATATCTGAAAATGTGGAAGCAACTTTGTAACTGGGTAATGAGCAGAGGTTGGAACAGTTTGGAGGATTCAGAAGAAGACAGAAAGATGACGGAAAGTATGCAACTTCTAGAGACCTGTTGAATGGCTGTGACCAAACTGCTCATAACAATACAGACAGTGAAGTCCAGGCTGAGGTGGTTTCATACGGAG
This sequence comes from Alouatta palliata, assembly GCA_004027835.1. Lineage (NCBI taxonomy): Eukaryota > Metazoa > Chordata > Mammalia > Primates > Atelidae > Alouatta > Alouatta palliata. Next base: position 50,410 of record PVKV010003765.1, on the reverse strand, counting down.
ATGAGAAGCTTATTGGGAACTGGAGTAAAAGTTACTCTTGCTATGCTTTAGCAAAGAGACTGGTGCCATTGTGTTCCTCATCTAAAGATCTGTGAAACTTTGAACTAGAGAGAGATAATTTAGGGTATCTGACAGAAGAAATGTCTAAGCAACCAAGTTTTCAGTATGTTGCCTGGCTGCTTCTAACAGCATACGCTCATATGTGTTTGCAAAAAGATTTTCTGAAACTGGAAATTATACTTAAAGGAAAGCAGAGCATAAAACTTGGAAAATTTGCAGCCTGATCATGTGGTAGAAAAGAAAGCCCTACTTTTAGGGAAGCAATTAAAACTTGCTGCAGAAATTTGCAAAAGCCAAGAGGAGCTGAATGTTAATAGCCAAGACAATGGGGGAGAATGCCTCCAAAGCATTTCAGAGACTTTCCTGGCAGCCTCTCCAATCACCGGCCTAAAGGACTAGGATAGAAAAATGGTTTTCTGGGGGCAGGCCCAGGGCACTGCTGCTCTGTGCAGCCTCAGGACACGGCAGCTTGTATTCTAGCTACTCCGTCTCTAGCCATGGCTTAGCCTGAGTCAAAGTACAGCTCAGGTTGTTGCCTCAGAGGGTACATGATGCAAGGCTTGGTGGCTTCCATGTGGTATTGGGCTTGTGGGTGCACAGAAGGCAAGAGTTGAGGTTTGAAAAGGACTCTTCCTAGATTTCAGAGTTCACATGGGAGTGCCTGCATGTCGAGGCAGCAGTCTGCTACAGAAGAAAAGCCATAACGAAGATCCTATACCTGGGCAGTAAAAAGGGGAAACGTGAGACCATAGCCCTCACACAGAGTCCCCACTAGGGCACTATCTAGTGGAGCTGTGAAAAGAGGACCACCATACTCTAGACCCCAGAATGGTAGATCCACTGACAGCTTGCACCGTGTGCCTGGAAAAACCACAGACACTCAATGCCAGCCTGTGAAATCTGCCATGGTGGCTACACCCTACAGAGCCACAGGGGGAGAGCTGCCCAAGGCATTGGGAGACAACCCCTTGTATCATCGTGGCATGGATGTGAGACATGGAGTCAAAGGAAATTATTCTGGAGCTTTGAAATTTAATGACCACCTTGCTGCGTTTTGGACTTGCATGGGGCTTGCAGCCTCTTGAGTTTGGCCAATTTCTCCCTTGTGGAATGGGAGCATTTACCCAATGCCTGTAACTCCATTTTATCTTGGAGTGACTCAGTTGCTTTTTATTTTATAGGCTCATAGATGAAAGGGACTTGCCTTGTCTCAGAAGAGACATTGGATTGAGGACTTTTGCGATAATGCTGGGATGAGTTAAGACTTTAGGAGACAGTTTGGAAGTTGTGATTGTGTTCTGAAATGTGGTGAGTTGCAGAAGTATGACTGCTATGGAACAGGCAGAAACCTAGGGAAACTTAATTTTTAAATTATGGAATGTGAAGGTAAAACAGAAGCTTGAATTCTTAAATTTCAAACTTTACTTGAATTCTGAAAAGAAGACTAAATTGTAAAAGAAGGCTCTAAGGCAAAAGTACAAAAAATGGAGAGTGAAGGTATTCAAAGAATATGAAATTTATAAGAAAATGGGAACCCATGAGCCCAAGGAACTCAGAGAAGTCCAGGATTCCCAGTCCCATAGTAACAAGCGGATAGGGATAACAAATAATTTATATCTTTAAGTATCAGTAGGTATTTTAAATGGAAAATATGGGAAATTATTTTGCATACAATTCACATGTAAATAACATTGCTATGCATGTAAATCATATTGATGTTATATTTTTATTATTGTGAATAGCAATATCAACATCTTATATTATTAGGTACACTTTGTAATTCTTACTGAGAAATTACCAATTTAGAGAATGAGTTATTTTTCTGGAGCCTGAATAGTAAAATAAAATTTCGTGTGATATATTGGATCATGTCCAAAGCTGGATATCAGTAAATGTTATTACAGGTTTTGCCTTTGCATTGGATAATTCTGTTTTCTTATTTCTGACATGCATAAACTAACCCCACCTTTATTAGGTGATTATAATTCTATGTAAATCAAAGAAGATTAAGAAGACTTGTAATTATGCAATTCAAAAGTTAAAAGTATCTCTAAATGGTACTTTTAAAATGTGTATTTATTGTTTCATAATGAAAATAAAATGAATTATCAAAGAATTTAGTTATAAACTTTTCACAATATAATGCTAGCTGTATTCATTCTGTATTTCCATTACAATATAAAGCTTTCTCTTGGATATGAATACCTCCTACTTTTTTGTTGGGCATCAGAATGAGTTTTTCTAACCACAGATTTCTAGATACATACCTGATATACTGATGTTCACAAGAAACAGGCAAACATCAGTGATCCAGCCAAAGTATGTGATTAAATTCCTGTGGGAAAATATAACTTTTTTAAAAATTGAATTTGGTTAGCTGAAAAAGTCAAGCACAATTAAAATTGACATTTAATTTTACTGAGTATCATATGTTTTTTGTTTGTTTGTTTGTTTGTTTTTGAGACGGAGTTTCGCTCTTGTTGCCCAGGCTGGAGTGCAATGGCGCGATCTCGGCTCACTGCAACCTCCGCCTTCTGGGTTCAAGCAATTTTCCTGCCTCAGCCTCCCGAGTAGCTGGGACTACAGGCGCGCGCCACCACGCCCAGCTAATTTTTGTATTTTTAGTAGAGACGGGGTTTCACCACGTTGACCAGGATGGTCTCGATCTCTTGACCTCGTGATCCACCCGCCTTGGCCTCCCAAAGTGCTGGGATTACAGGCGTGAGCCACCGCGCCCGGCCAAGTATCATATGTTTTAATGAGCTTGAGTCCTAAAATGGTTTTATCATTTCTTCCAGTTCTTTAATTCTGCCATTCATAGCTATCTAGAACACAAATCAAAAAACACTATCAAAGCAAAACAAAACTCTGCACTTGCTGCTCAGATCAGCTAAACAAATATGGTAAAGTAGTCGATTTGAGATTTGCAAAAGCTATTTAAGTTCTTTGAGATAGGTAAATTTTTAAATATATTTACTAAAAATATCATGTATAGAGAATAGCTTATTTTCATTGATGCAAATACCTATTATTATTATTACTATTATTATATTTTAATTTCGCGTTCCTTGGGCAACCATGGAAACCAAATATTAAATGCAACCTATTATCCTAAGTAGACAACCTAATATTATTACTATTATTATTACCATTATTATATCTTAGTTTAGCATTCTCTGGTCTTCTTGCTGTCAACCACAGAAACCAAATATTAAACTCAACCTATTAACCTAAATGGGCAACCTCATATCCCTAAATACAACCTAAATTACCCCTACCTGCTTTTGAAGAGTACGTAATGTTGCTAGTTGTTTTTAATATTTTACAAAAAAGTCGTGAAGATAAAAATCTCGATGAATGTTCATCTCACTCTCATCTGCTTTCATTGGGACCTGGTGTTCTCCAATTCCTCACTTCTGTAATTTTTACATTTTTATCAGCTATTCCTTTATTTTAAACATTATACTCAGGATTCATCTGGAAGAAAATCTATCACTTCCCAAGCTCACACCTTCTCATAAAGAAATAGGTCTACCTCTCTTATTTTCCCTTTTAGACTTAGCAAGTCTCTACAGTTATGGCTTTAAGAATTACCAGTGCCTCCTAATAATCACATCCTATATTCAGAACACTGATATTCCTTTAGTGTCCTGTGCCATTAATCACATTATTAAGCCCCTTCCATTTTATCCTTAGAACAGCGTTCAGATAACCTGGATTCTCCTTTCTGATCCCTGTACTATCTAATCATAAGTCCCAGGACATACCAGTTAGTGATTTTTGTCTTCAATTTTCTCAGTAGTGTATTGAAAGATAAGTTACATTTCTCATGCCTCTTGGGCAACAAAGTTACATAATGGAAAAATTACTGACACTGGAGCCACTCTGAAGTGGGTACAAATTCGTTCAAAAAATTTATTACTCTGTGAACATGATGAATTTACACAATCACTCAGAAGCTGGTATTTTTCATTTATGGAAAACGAATATCAATTCTTCAGTTTTTACAGCATACATTTTCTACGGTTATATTATCAGGCAAAAATAAAAAACCAGAAGCTTTTATCATCTTAATCTTATATTCATCTAACCATAACTGGACATTAGGCCTTTATTTTCAGCTGAGCACCTGATCACCCAGGATGTCCAGTGTAGTAGGCACACCGAAGTTTATCTATACCCCTCTGTCCTTTTTCTCCAGGTACAAAAAAGCTGTACATGCTGCCCTCCTGGTGTAGGAAAGGGTCATGTGGCTAATTTGAACAAGCAATTGCAAATGCAATCTACATGCATTACTCCCAGTTTGAAGAACTAAACTGCCATTGTGACAATCTCCAGCATTTTGTGTGGGTGTGTACTGTCCAGAAAGGGCAGCACCAGATGATATATGGTTGTGGCATGGTGCAATCTTTCTAATTTGATTTCTAAGTTGTCCTGTAGAACACAGTTGCTTGGAGAATGACTCAACTTTCTGTGGACTTCCTATGAGAAACAGAGTGAAAGACTTGTGGTAATAAGGCAAGATTGAAACTCACACAAAAATGTTTCTCTTTATTTTACTCTCTCAGCAGGTTGCTGCCCCATTATTAGATACTAGAATTTAGAGAATCTTAGTGTCAAAGGCAATTTTCTTCTCCAGGTATAAAGTCTAACTAGGTATGAAGTCATGCCCATGTGTTTTCAGGGTTTATTCTCATAAATTAAATCTTCTCTAGACTACAAACTAGACAGGAGGAAATAAGTTAATGCATGAGAAAGAAGGAAAGGAGAAGAAAATAAATGCATAACAGGATACAATCATTTCTTCTTACAATATGGACATCAATTACCAACAGAATTAAAACAGTGAACTTGGATATATTGGAGATCCCAATATGATGGTGACTGCCAAACTTCCTCAGGAATTACTGATCAGTAGTTTTCAGGTGGTACTTTTGAGAATGTAACAAACTCACCTGACGTTATTACTTTTGTATAATTTCCCTGCCAATGATATTTCTTTTCTGGAGTGTCTGAAGTAAAAATTCTGTTCAGGTCCTTTTATAGTTTGCTATAATAATCATTTTTTATTCCATAAACAGGTCAATGGAACTGCAAGTCTAAATCAATTTGTCTCTCTGAAAATAGTGACATATTTATTTATATATATATATATGTGAGTATGTCTAGTACATGCTCATATATGTTATCTCTGTTGAGAGCAAATATATTTATATTTTCTAGTGGCAAATGATTCTAAAATGACATTTAACCCATATACTCAAAAACAGATTTGCACAATTTTGTTACCAAATAGTAATCATAATACAGAAGATGGTGGAATTCTCAACAACAAGAAAACTCATGCTGTCAGGCAATGTGTTGGCAGAATTGTTGAAAATCTATCATTAAATTAATTACCACTAACATTATATTGAGAAATGTTGTTGCCATGCGCATCCTTCACTCATTAAACAATGCAATGTTGGAAAGAATAGAAAATAATATATCCCTTTCATATTGTCACCCTCAGTACAGAGAAAATCTTAGAGACATTACTTATCAGAAAAATAAGCAATTATCCTCTATGATGAAATTGGCTGTTTTTGAAATTATTCTGTAACTGAACTGTGGAGAGAGGGTCTTATACAATGCTTTGTAATAATGTTATATGGAAAGCTGTATATTTTTAAATATATCATTGTGTCAAAAGATTAGCATGGAGTATTAAAACTATTGTGATCTTACATGATTATCATAGTAAGATAATGAAAAAAATAGTGGAGAATTGGGGGAATGGACCAGCAAATAAAGAGAAAACAGGAAAACAAACAGAAGCCTATAAATCCATAATACAGTTTTAATAATTGCAAATGTATTTTTTAAATAAGAAATATAACAAAATACACCAGGACAATGAAGGTCTTGTAGAAGACTGACAAAAATAACTGTGTAAAATAATGCTAAGAGAAACAAAAAATAATTAGGAAAACTTTTGGCGAGGCGTAATAGTATTTACCTTCTGAGAAACAGAAAAAGAAAGTGATAAAAACAGCATAAAATAAAATAGAAACACTAATGGAAAAAAGTTAAATGAAATGAAATAAAAATAATTAACAATGTTTTCTATAAAAAACAAAATTGAGAATAATAAACTTATAAAACTAGCAAATTAAAATAAACAAATCTATGATTAGAGACAAATCTATAATCTGATGTCATCAAACATTAAAGGAGATAGACTTTAGTGCCTTGCTTATTAGATCCCATGAACAGTGCTGTAATAAAAACACATTTATAATGTCAGATGAACTGGTATATACATAATCGTTAATTCATAGCTGACTTTAGATATGTACAGGTAATATAATTAACAATAATTTCAGAATATTATATAATATTGAAAATGGGAAACAACCTAATTGTGCATTAACACAAGAGAATAGATAACCAAAAGGGGTATGCCTGAAGACTGGAGTAGTATGAGTATATAAATGAAATATTAAATTAATAAATATATATAAATATAACACACATATATACATAATGCTATATAAATTTATTACAGCTATGAGTATAAATAGTATTATATACTGTTTAACAATACTAAGAAAAAAGGCAAAGGGATGATGTAATTGTGATTAATTTGGGGAATAATAAGAGAAAAGGAAATCATCGAGAGGTGTTGATAAAAGCCTTTAATAGCATGTGCAATGCTCCATTTCTCAACCTTTTAAAATATTAAATACTTGTAATGATAAAAAGTTTATTTCTGGATTCTCTATTCTGTTCCATTTGTCCATGTGCCTATTTTTATGCTAGTATCCCACTATTATTTTCATACCAGTATCACACTGAAATTGAAATGAAAAAAATGGTAAGTAGCTAAAAGAAATTTCTGACAAAGAAAACTAACAAAATTGATGTTTGACATCTTTGAAAATATGCAAAAATTAGTGATATGGTTACGCTTTTTGTACTCACCCAAACCTCAACTTGAATTGTAATTCCCATAATCTCCATGTGTCAAGAGAGAGACCAGGGAGAGGTAATTGACTCATGGGGGTGGATACCCCCATACTGTTCTCAGGATAGTGAGTGAGTTCTCACAAGATCTGATGTTATAAAAGGGGTTCCTCCCATCTTCACTCGGCACTTCTCTTCCTGCTGCCCTGTGAAGAAGGTGCCTTGCTTTCCCTTTGTCTCCACCATAATTTTAAGTTTCCTGAAGCCATCCAGCCATGCTTAACTGTGAGTCAATTAAAATTCTTTCCTTTATAGATTACCCAGTCTCAGGCAGTTATTTATGGCAATATGAAAATGGACTAATAAAATTATCAACTTATTTTTACTACATATTTATAATTCTATTATTTAAAAGCACTGTGTGAACAGAAGCTTTTTCCGCTAACAAAAATAGAAACTAATGCACTACTAATATTACAGATTCATATAAATGGACCTAAAAGGCACAAGAGCCATTCTGTAATTAATCTATAAGATTATTGATGCCCAGCTATAGGAATTTCCTTCCTTAGGTTTTGGCAAGGAAAAATTCTTTACTGAGTTTAAATTTTGTTTTGTTCTTTATCTTGTCAGCTAAGCCATGAGCCATAAATGTTTTTGTGCTTTACTTGCAACAATACATAGTTATTCAAGCTACAACATGAATATTCTGTTTATGTGTGATTATGAGAAGGTAAAATAAATGTTGTGTTTAAAGGAAATTTCTGCTTAAAGTACATAAGCGTTGGGACTTAGCATACTTCCCTCTTTCAGCACCATAGCTCTCCAGCTTAAATGGTAAAAACAATTTCTATACCATAGAACATGTAATTTCCTTAAAGAAGACGTACAATAAAATGGGAGATTTTACATTTAATTCTTATTTGTATTAATCTTAGTGAAAACAGAGCAACTGCTTTGCTGCATGGTAATTATTGGGAGGTCAAGGCAAGGAGATTGTGTGAGCCCAGGAGTTTGATATGGTCCTGAGCAACATAGTGAAACCCTGTCTGTACTGAAAGCACAATTAGCCAGGCGAGGTGGCGTGGGTTTGTAGTCACAGCTATTCAGGAGATTGTGGTTGGGAGAACACTTGAGCCTGAGAGATTGAGGTTGCAGTAAGCTGAGATTATGCCACTGCACTCCAGCCTGGGCAACAGAGAGATCTTGTCACAATAATAATAATATATTAATAAATACTAATTAAAAGATGAAATTATAGGAAACAAAAAACCTGCACAGGTAAATATTGTCAAATTCATAATATTCCAATACTGTAACATGGGTACATAAGCCACATATCTCTAATATAAAGGTTAAAAGGCAAAACAGTTGCAAATAACTATAGCTATAATAACTTCCTGAGATATAAGGCAAAATGTGTACAAGATACAAAAGATACTGAATGTATCATGAAAAACATAAAATGGGGGTGACTTTAATAAAGTTTAGTTGTTATAGCCTAAAATGGACTGTTATGATCACCCAGAAAAAATCTATAATAGATACACAAAAGATGAAGAGAAGGGAATCCAAGCATGCCACTAACATAAATCATCAAATCACAAAAGAAGACAGCAGGCGTGGAAAAAAGGAATAAAAGATCAAAAAAGACATATAATAAAATGACAATGGTAAGTCCTTAGCAATCAATAATTACTGTGAATATAAATCCATTAAATTCACTAATTAAAGGACGCAGAGTGGCTTAATAGATGAAAGACCCAGCTATATCCTGCCTGAAAATAATCTATAAAAATCTAATCATGGATATATTTTGTTTTCTGCAGATACTCCTACTGGCCCAACAATAATTGGAATGGCCAAAGTATCACACAGAAAACTTTCAATTAAAAATTACAAAAATAAAGCATTATTTCAACATGAAAACAGACCACCGCCCCCATACCACATTTCACGATTTAAGATTAGATTCAGCAACAGTATTGCAGTTTAACATGTTCTGCACTTTGCTCTGTTAGTAACACACTATTCATTTTTTTGTGGGAGCGTGACAGGGGAAAAAATAACTTATTGCAAAGCCCTCATTTCTAAGAAGTCTATTATCTCAATCTCATTGCTCACTTGTGATGAGAACACTTAAAACATGGATATTAAGATCAACTCATTCCATTTAGTCCATAAAATGGTGGCAAGTCATATTTCAAAAGAGCAGAATTTTGAAGTATTTCAGTAATGAAACAAATATCCATAAGCTAAACTACACATTCACTTCAGAAGTTAAACCTCATGTAAAATAGATGAACATACGCACATGTAAGTACATTAATGTTTTCCCTATTTTCATACTGTTAATTGTCCCATAAATATAATTTATATAATATAATGCAATGTAGAGTTACTGTAAGTGGTTGAAGGAGTGAAAGTGTTTAAAATTACCTTTAAGAACTCTGCACATGATAATGTACAGATCACATTCAAGGGAAATGTTCTGTAAGTTTTGACAATGTCTGGCATACATCATGCTCTGTTATAAAAGCTATGCCATAAAAGATTAATATTGTTTAAAAATGATATTTGTGACTGTCCTGTTTAATGCTGTTCAAAGTGTAAGATCTACACTTCTTACTAGAGCATTTAGAGGAAAATAAGCCCAGTGGGCTACTCTAACTTGGTTCATTTCCTGAGTTGTTTATTGAGTTTCAGCAACACAGATCCTTCTTCATGACCTCAAAGTTTAGTTTAGGTCTTTTTTCCATTGTATCAAACATACTGTTTAACTTCCAAGAAAACAGTTTTCCATCTCCTTCCCTTTGATTTTTCTCTTCTGATTCTTCAAAAGAACTTCTGGCCTCTAATTATATTGAATTTCCCTATAGAAACGTTCATTGCTCCACTGTCCAGATCAGTCTCTTTAGTTTTTTTTTTTTTTTTTGTACAAGTCTTCTTTTAATTGTTTATTTTTAATTTGTTTCTTTGGAGTTTTATTTCTAGACAAGAATGTAAACTGCATGAAGGCAAGTATCATGTAAAAATAACTCATTCTTGATTTTCCAAATCCCAACATGCTATCTTGTTATATAGTAGTAACTCAATAAATATCTTTTGATTTAATGAATAAATAAATGAACAAAAGTTAACATAAATGTACAACAATAATAATACTGTGGAGATAGTCTTAAAGATAGCCTTCTGTGATTCCCACCTCCTGGGATTCATGACCTTGCATATTTACCACTCCCCTTCAAGGCAGGCTGCACCTATCAAGTTACTTCTAATGAATAAAATATAACAAGGATGATGGTGTTTTACTTCCATGTTTAAGCTATACACATATACAGTTTATGTAAGTATTTATATGTAATAGTTATATTGTTTTATATGCACATACATATATGTACACACAATATACAAAACAGTATATGCATACTCTGACACATAACAGTGTGTCAGCCCTGTGCATGCATGCATATGTGTGTGTGTGTGTGTGTGTGTGTAGTGTGTACATATGTACATATACATGCAGGCAGCCATATATATATATATATATCACCCTGTATATGTATATATATGTGTGTGTGTGTGTATATATATATATATATATATATATATATACACACCCCCGTGTGTGTGTGTATACATAGGACTGACACACTTTTTTGCTGTTTTGTTGAAACAAATTGCCATGTTAAAACAAGCTGCTCATGTAACAGAAATAAAGTTGACCTACGTTCAGCAGCCAAAAATATTATAAAAAAATAAAACTCTGATGTCCTCAGTCCAGCACCTCCTGAGTAAATAAATCCTGCCAACAGACACTTGTGAACTTAGGAATTCCTTCCTTCCTAATTGCACTTTTGGATGCAAACCCAGCCCTGACCCATACCTTGATTGCAGACTTGAAACAGAAGGCACAGTGAAGCCACAACTGGAACTCATGACCTATAGAAACTCTGAGATAATAAAGGTGTGTTATCTTCAGTCTTTACATTTTTTGGATATTATTGTGTGCTGTTTTAGATAACAGATTTTGGCTGTTGGAGAGTCTGCAAGGGAGCAAATTTCACTATTATGAGGAAGGAAACATTACAGTAGAAAAGATATAGAAAGAAAAACAAGACTGGAGATGATAAATCTGTGCAAAAAAGTTGAGTAGCATTTGCTTGTGATTATCCATTCCCCATGTTGTGCGGCTTTATATTTCCCGAACTTAATGATCAATAATATTTTCAAGTCTGTGACATTTAAATTTCTGCTTTCTTGAGCTAGTCTTAGTAGGTTATTATTTATTAAAATCATATTTAAAAATTACTAAAACGATGGGCATAATTATACAAGTGAAAATGTAGGCAATGTTTAAGTAACTAATTATGGGAAAGAATATGAAACATGTGGGTACTTAGGATGTGTGATCCTTGAGGATTAAGATATAAGTTTGGAGAAATTCAGAAGCAGAAGATGTATTTAAAGGGAAAAAAGCATAATATTGAACAAATAAAATTTAGAGTGATGAGGGAGTGGTACTTGGTGAGGAGACAAGGAAATGAGTCTAATTATTTAACTTACAGGATAAATAAAATCAATGCAGTGGTAATTTGCTTGATTAAGCATCATTTTCCATTTTAATGCTCTACATATCTCAAATTAGCTATGTATTAGTTAGACTAATTTACATGAATGGGAAGAAATCTCAAATTGACTCAGCTTAAAAATAAAGGAACGAGAATTTTCTAAGACATTTCACTTGGTATCAAACAATTTTACTAAAATGAAGCTGAGGGACAGAAATGGATATCAGGAGCACTGTAACTCAAGGCTTGAATAATCAGAACTCTATCTCAGGCGTTTGTCTCTGATTTTCCTCTCATATTAGTTTGATTTTAACTGCAGATATTCTCCATAGGATGGGAAATGGATCTACCAACAAGATCATAATTTTGTATTTCATACCATTTGGCACTGCTATTAAGAATGTGATTTATTCAAACTCAAGTCAAAATCCCATGATACACACATGTTGACTCAGACTAACGTTTATATGTCTGTGTGTGTATATATATGTGTGTGTGTGTGTGTGTGTGTGTGTGAGTGTGTGTGTGTGTGTTGATCTTTTTTTAATTTGGGAGGGAGTATCACCAGGCTGGAGGGTAGTGGTGCGATCTTGGCTCACCACAACCTTCGCCTCCTGGGTTCAAGTGATTCTCCTGCCTCAACCTCTGTAGCTGGGACTACAGGTCTGTGCTACCACGCCCAGCTAATTTCTGTATTTTTAGTAGAGATGGGGTTTCATCTTGTTAGCCAGGATGATCTCGATCCGCTCACCTCAACCTCCCAAAGTGCTGGGATTATAGGTGTGAGACACTGTGCCTGGCCAGTTTATATATTCTGACCAGTCATCAGTCCCATTTATGAACACAACTCTGGTGATGGGCATGTGGACTGAGGACATGAATGTTCATACACAAAGGGGAATTCTGTGTTAGAAATAACACTAAAAGCATAGGCAATGAAAGATAAAAAAAAGATGAATTGGATTTTATCAAACTTTAAACTTTTATGTTTCAAAAAACACTATCAAGAAGGTGAAAATACAACCTATGCAATGGAAGAAGATTATCTGTAAATCATATTAGACTCACAGCTGTTAAGGGTCCAGTATCTAGTATATAAAGGACTCTTATAACTCAACAACAAAAATGCAAACAACCCAGTGAAAATATGGTCTAAGGACTAGACCTGATGTTTTTCCAGAGATGTGCAAATAGACAAAAAGCACATGCAAAGGTGTTCAAAATCATCAGTCAGAGAGAAATACAAATGCAAATCAAAATATTCATGAGCTATCTCTACACAACGGGCTAGCAATAATAATTATTATTATTATCAGAAAAAAATAATTAGTGTTGGCAGGAATGTGAGAAATTGGAATCCTGACATTTTCCTGATTAGAATGTAAAGTCGTTCAGTATCTATGGAAAACAGTTTAGCAGTTTCTTTAAATATTAGATATAGAACTGTCATGTGACTCATTAATTGTACTACTAAATGTACTCACAAAATAATTAAAGCAAGTATTCAAATACTTGTACATCAAAATTCATAGTGGCACCCATTACAATAGGCTTCATCCCAATCCAACTGTTTATATACTTTGTATTTTAAGTGTGTGCTAGGAGGTTTTTAAAGAAAAGATTCTAGACAAGAATAAATTTTAAAACTGATATGCTGATTCAGTAATTCAGACCACATCTGACACATTTTTTGCTGTATATTATCAAAGCTGTAATAATAATTTGGCTACCACTAAAAAGAACATTTTCTGCAACATGAAACACAGATGTTGAAGGCAATTATTACAACTCATTTTACAAACTATTTGGAGTTATATCAGTATGATTATAATAAAACAATCACATACAACTTCACATGTAAAAGTTATTATTAGCTAATGTTTGTGTGTTTGTATACGTGATGCTACATTATTTGATAATCTTACCTTGTATTCAGCAACAGTAGCTTGATAATATAGTCTAAAACTAATATGGTCATTTGTTTTTAATAATATTTGTGTGTGTGTGTGTACACACAGAGTTATTGAATTTAGGGGGCCTAAGAATTAGCATTTTTAACAAATATATTCTCATTGAAGAATCTGTCTCCAGACCAAAACCTTACGTGTGATTTTTCAGGCCTGCTGATGGATAGTTACAAACACTTTATCTCACATTATCTCACGAGTCTCCTGGGCAAAGCTGCCTTCCCATCCCACACTTGATGCACAGCCAGTGCCTGGTCGTCTCTAAAGGGAATTTCAGTCCAGGATTCAGGCCACACTGGTAGTCCATGCTCTTTGCATATCTGCATTCCTGGCCCAGGCATCTCCATTCCTACATCCATCAGAGGCTTCCTTATTTGGGCTCTATGGCCAAGAACTTCCCCAGGTGCCTCTACTAAGATATTTTTATGAAATGTTGGGAAGGGTCTTGGAAATACTTTTCTTCACTTCTGCTCAGTACTCAGTACTTTTCCACACCAAACTCTTCTACTCTTTCTCTCTCAGATTCTAAGTTCCATAAAATAAAAGCCTTTCATTCTGAAGGTTTCCTTGGCAGTGACACAATTCCCCTATTTATGCTGACATATCTGACCCTAAATCATTTTGTAGGAGAAAGGAAACATTCAGGGATCTGATCATTTCTCTTCTTGTTCATATTATCACAGTGATTAAAGGCTCAGCTGTCACTTTCATTTGGTTTGTTGCTTCATTCAACTACTCTTGACACACGGCAGGTCAGATTCTCCTTCTCAACTCAGCTCATAATCCTCATTCCATCAGTCATTCTCATATATAATAGATGCGACACAGGACTTTAAACAATGCAACAGATTAGTGGAATATGCTAGAGTATCTGCTGTAGCTACATACTTTAATCACGAATTCACAAAATTTTCACAAGTATATAGATATAGAAGATACTCTCTGTATTTCCCAGACACCCTCTGATTATCTATACTGGGTACATCCTAAATACTTCATGTGTGATGTTTTCCAAAAATTTTCCCAAACACTTAGAAATGTGCTTGTGGTTGAAGAAGGCTTCTCCTCCCAATTCTGCCCCCTCACCTATCCTCCATGGTAGTTTTGACCAAGGATAGAGTGGCATAGAAGTGTGGAAATACCTTGCTTGCCTGGCACTGGGACAATCTCAGGTATGGCTCAAGCTGCCGAGCTCTCCATGAGAGGGATGCGAGCAAACCTTCCAAGATACGCCTTGGTTTAGCTTCTTTCCTCTTCTCTGTCCTGCTTTACTCCCTTGAAAATTACTCTTGAGAGCAGTTCTATCCTAAATCACTTGCACAGAATTCTCACCTCACCTTCCACTCCTGAGAAATTTAACATAAGTTTATAAAGTAGTGGATAGAAAATATAAAGATAATTGTTTTGTAGCTTTTTCTTATTATCTGTTTAAAAATGCAGAATAAGTAGAAAACAACTCTGAAAAAGAAAAGTTTAAAGAGAAAATAGGAATGATTCTTACTTAACCAATAAACATAGCATCACTTCAGAAAGTAATTTTCTCTAAAATGTGTTCTTTCTCTATCATCTCTAAAATGATTTTTTCTGTTTTTCTCTAAAATGTCACCAGTCCAAGATGTTTTACACAGATATTTTATAAAACATATGAGTTATGGCCGGGTGTGGTGGCTCACGCCTGTAATCCCAGCACTTTGGAAGGCCAAGGCGAGCAGATCACCTGAGGTCAAGAGTTCAAGACCAGCGTGGCCAACACGGTGAAACCCTGTCTCTACTAAAAATACAAAAATTAGCTGGGCGTGGTGGTGGACACCTGCAATCTCAGGCACTCGGGAGGCTGAGGCAAGAGAATTGCTTGAACCTGGGAGGCAGAGGTTGCAGTGAATGGAGATTGCACCACTGAACTCCATCCTAAGCAACAAAGCGAGACTCCATCTCAAAAAGAAAAAAATACATATATGAGATATATTTTATGTTACTTAAATCAGAGGTCTCCAGCCCCGGAGCCATGGACCAGTACTGGTCTGTGGTCTGTTAAGAACTGGACTGCACAGCAGGAGGTGAGTGGCCGGCTAGCTATGAAGCTTCATCTGTGTTTGCAGTCGTTCCCCATCACCTCCTGGCATTGCCACTTGAGCTCTGCCTACTGCCTCCTGTCATATCAATGGTGGCATTAGATTCTCATACCAGTGTGAACTCTATTCTGAACTGCCCATGCAAAGTATCTAGGTTGTACACTTCTTATGAGAATCTAATTTCTGATGATTTGCCACTGTCTCACATCACCCCCAAATGGGACCATCTCGTTGCAGGAACACAGGGTCAGGGTTCACACTGATTTTACATTATTGTGAGTTGTATAATTATTTCATTATCTATTACAATGTAATGATAATAAGATGCACAATCAATGTAATATGTTTGAATCATCTCAAAACTGTACCCCCAACACCCGTGGAAAAATTGTCTTCCATGAAACTGGTCTCTGATGCCAAAAAGGATGGGAGACTGACATAAACTATTAATTATATAAAAGCCAGTATCTCTTACAAATATTTTGAGGGAAAAAATAATCAGACTAGTGATATCAAAATAGGGTATCACAAAACACAATAACAGACCAATTGTATTAGGTTGGTACAAAAGTAATTGCAGTTTATGCCATTACTTACACTAGGCAAAGTAGAAGCCAAAATTTTTAATTAAATATTATCAAGCATATACATCTCATTTTTTTCAAAAATAGGACACTTAATAAAGCCAGGTAGTTTTTATTATGAGAATAAGTTACACTTATTCCATAGAAAATATATTACTGTGTCTCACCAAATTAAAGGAGAAATTTCTTTTCACATTGATATATGGATTTAACAAAGTTTTACATTGATCTAAAAGAAACAAAAATATTTTATTTAACTGGAAAGAACAAATTTCTTAAGACTGTTTGAAATTACCAATAATATATTTTGTAGATGGACAATTATAAACTTTCCCTTAAAGTAAAAAAAAAAAAAAAAAAAAAAAGACCAAGTTATTACCTATCAAAATTGTTATATAAGATAGTTCAGGGAGAAAGAGGCTTAGTAATATGAATATATTAAAAATGAAGAAAAGATACTCCAAATAAGAAAAATAAATTAAAATTATTTGCAAATAATTTTTGTCCAGAAAATCTAAGAGAAACAAGTGAAAAATATCATTACAAATAATGAGGAAAAGTAATAATATAACAAGATGAATAAAAAATAGTTAAAAAGATAAACCAGCAATGAAAAGTGTTATGAAAAAATCCATACATATTAGGTAGAAACCATTAAATGTTAATTTATAATAAGAAATACGGACAAAAATTCAATTCACTAAACTTATCACAGGTTTGCATATTGGAAAGAAAATACCTAATTTTTTACATTATATTTACATACTTATTTCTCCAGAATAAATTTTTAAAGGATTTAATCCCAAAATTAAATATACTGGGAATTTGATTGGAAGACCACTATAGAAAAGTTTTGTTTGAAGAGAATTGATATCTTAATATATTGTCATTGAATGAATGTTATGAATGTCATGAAATGTGTTCTCACTTATTCAGATTATCTGTTTCATTTCCTAATTCATTCCTCAATAATTTTATGTCCCATAGTGAACTTGTATAAGACTTGTAGCACTTAAAAACAATGGAATAATTGACCAACAGGTGTAATAGAAAGTCTAAACAGAGGAGTTTGTATTATATACAAACTTGAATGACTAAATACTCATTCAATAACTATACTAAGCATATGACAATTATTTTTCTACCTCTAAGTATATGAAATCCTATTATTTGCTCATATAAACTTAAGAATTTCATAACATTGTACAGATGATATTCATATTGTAGAAATTATTCACTATACCTAAAATATATGTAATCCTCTATAATATAGCACTCATGATAAAATATTCTTAAATAATCTGAATTATAGAAAAATCATAATTTAAAAAGCATAAGAGAATAATTTTGACCAAAAGAGGGGTTAGAAATAAAATTCCAAATGAGCTAGGGACCAAGGTATGATGTTAAAACTACATTGTTGGCTGGTCATAGTGGCCCCTGCCTGTAATCCCAGCACTTTGGGAGAACCAGGCAGGATGACTGCTTGAGATCAGGAGTTAGAGACCATCCTGGGCAACACAGTGAGACCCTGTCTCTAAAACAATAAAAATAAAATCAAATAATTTAAAAGGCATATTGTCTTTTCGTGATTTAATATGACATATAAGTGCTTATTTTTTGGTTGTAGCACTCTCTTTCATTTTCAGTTATATGCTCTCGTTAATGTTAAATTGTATTATTAACTATCTTAATAATTAAGACAGAAGTTATTCATAGTTATTGGCAATTACTATTAAATATCAAGCCACACGTGTGCTTGGAAAAATATATACTGCTTTCAAACTCATCAATAATATGTCTTATCTTTCAGGTGTTCTAGTTTTAGTTTACACTTCTATTGTTGAATATGTGTCAACAAATACTTAGTAAGAATATATTTAAATTTTCTAAAAAACAAAATACAAAGAATCACATTAAAATAATTCTAAGAAATAACTATCATTTTGATTGGCTTCTTTTTTTATTCCTTAGGATAAAACAAAAAAGACAATTTGTATCTTGAATTGCCCTCAGAATAATCTTCATCTGAGATGTAAAAGGATTAAATGTTTAAAGAAAAACAAAAAGTATTGTACAGAATAATTAATTTGATTTGTTAAACACTATGAAAAACATTCACATACTTTAGTAGGTAATTCTTATCTATTTGAAGCATATGAAATAATCAGTGGTATATGTATGAGAATTTTAATGGTCATCAAAAATCTGAGAAAATGTTTTATCTTCTTTTTTAGGGTAAATAACCATGTGTATTTTAAGAATCTGAGAAAAAGGTATGAAATCTGTGTAAAATGGCTTATGAATTGGTCTTGTACATTGAATGGCACCCAATTGCTTGCACTGATCATTTCAAAGGCATTGAAGAGTTTCATTCCTATCAGAAATAATAGCAGCTGGTGTAGCTGGGAAAGAAAATGAAACCCCAGATGATTGAGTTGGCTGCAGAATAAAAGTTATTATCTGATCCTTTTTATTGTTTTCCTAGGAAGAAATTGATACAAGTAACTAGTATGCCAGAAATTTCTAGAAGAAGTTGGATATTTGGAGTGAAAATATATAAATGAGTACAACTCAGAATTATTTGGAGAGGAAAATAAACTATCATAAAAATAGAATTTAGGCAAATCCATATTATACATATAATTTTGGTTCTTTATTCTTACTCTCCATATGTAAAGTGTTTTAAGATATAGAAATAATTGTTACATTACTTTTTATTTAATTACATATTATTTTTCACTAAGATACAAATATAATACTATTTTATTATCAAGGTATTTAAAATGCATTTTTTTGTTTTGATTTTTAATTTTCTCCTCCGGCAAAATTAAATACTGTGGGGAAAGAAGTAATTGTTCTCCATCTTTCCATTGTGCTTAGATATGGTGTTGGGCATATATTTCTTCTCAGTTAATAGGATGAGAAAATGTTATGGCAGTGCCAGCTTTATATTTTGGCACCAAAATTACCTACCAGCAGAAAGCTATACTGTGTCCCCAGATTAGAATTGATTTGAGGAATTAGAGGATGTTGGTATGAAGAGAAATTCTAATTAGCAAATGTAATTGAATGTGATTAATCTATATTAATTTCAGCATTCAGAATAAACTATTCTTTAATTAACTTCTTATACATATAAATTAAATTTTATTACATCAATTGTAACTACTAAAGATATACATGTAAATAACTACACAGGAACAAACTGCAATGGAAACAAAGTTTTTGTTTTTATTTTTCAAAAATTTCTTTTATGAATCACAGAGAGTCAAGCCAAGCCATTAAGATTTGAAGAAAGTCCTTATGTTGAAATTTTATTAATTGACATACGTTGTATTTTATCACTGGTATGCTAGTAAAATTTATCCGTCTTTCTGAGGAAACAAAACCTATCATTGTAATGTTTGCTGATTTTGTGACACAACTATTTCCACTGTTGGCAATTTCAAACTCCCAACGTGGCACCACTGATAAAGGAGTTGGGAAACAATGACCATGGTGGTCTCCTGTAAGTCAGTGCACGCCACTAGCTGCAGCACACCCTATTACTGATGATTATTTTATTATAATGAAATGGTAACAACTGATTCAATTAGCAATTGGCTGCATAGAGTTGTTAAGTACAAAATAACGGAATAATAGAGTAAGAATAAATCTCTGATAACCCAAGTGTAACGCTAATACATAGAAAATCAGAAACACAGTATCATTGTTAATTAATTCCAAAGATCACTCAGAAAAAAAATACCACTTGTTGACATTGATTCCCAAAGTATATACAGAAAATTGGATCTCTGTGTACAATTATATGTCAAGTTGGGTACAACAATTAAATAGTCCACTGTATACAAATAAAACAAATCATCAAAATTAACTGAAGATTAGGTAGAAAAATAAATATATCAGCAGAGTTTGAAATCCCTCAGCAAGCGACAGAAATTATCTCTCAAAAACAGTCAATGCTTTTAAAATTATAAAAAAAGAGATTATTTTAGCAGTTGAGAGTTTCAAAATGTAGAAATGAATGACGGCTGTGACCTTTCATCATCTGACCTTTTCCTTCCTGTCTAGACTCTCCGCTACCAGACACCCTTATAATCCCTCTAGCCATGTGCCCTCTTCGCTATGCCATGTAACCTCTTAGCTCTTCTTATAATGTGTCAAATTCTGCTATCCCATGTACCTTCTTGGCTCTTCTTATAATGTGTTGATTTCCCTCCCATTTCAGTAACTTGAACCTTCTGCTGTTGTTACCAAAATACCAGGAGTTCAGTGTAGATCCTGCTGTTCCCTGCACAGAAAGCCAAGGACTGAGAGAATGAGTAGTGCCAACAAAAAGAAGGCTTTAATAGGGTGCTACAGCTGAGATGAGAGATCAGTCTCAAACTCATCTACCTGACTGAATAAAATTAGGGGTTTGTATAGCAGGGAAGAAATGTAACTGTGTGGAAAAACGGGAACTCGGGAAGAATAGGAAAGCAATCATGATGAATGAGGAGCCTGGCATCTCATGTCTGAATGCAATAATCTGGAGAGTTTCAGGTTTTTGATACTTTTTGATAGACCTGGGGGATCCTTTCCTAAGGAAGGAACTCAGATAAAACAAATGTAAGTTTCAAGCTTAAAGCCCAGAAGATTCAATGTTTATGTTCATCCAACAGAACAGTCTATGGAATTATTGGGTGGGTTTTTAGTGTTCTGCAATCCACATTTCTACCATTGAGACACTATTCACCTTCTCTTACACCTCACCTATATTAATGTACCCCATAGCACTTATTTTCTGAAATTGTATTATTTACTTTTTTTCTCAGATATTCATAATATGTCTCACTTAATACATTGTAAATTCCATGAAAGCAAGTGAATTAGTCTCTTTTTTTTATCGCTGCGTAAGGAATTATTACAAACAGTGGCTTAAAAAATGAACATTTATTACCTCACAGTTTTCTTGACTAAGGATTCTGGGCAGGGTTCTCTGCGTATAGTCTCAACCAAGCTGAAATAAAAATATCAGCAGGAGCTATGATCTCATCAGAGAGTCTCAGCATTCAGTTCTAAGCTCACTGTGTGTTAGCAGAATGTATTTCCTTGTGTTCGTGAATGAACCAAACATGGGCTGGCCTTCTTGGTACAGCAAAGCAAAATACTGACATCCAAATTGCAGCAAAACAATCAGGCATTTATTGCAGGGCACCAAGCAAAGAGACTCAGGCAGCTGATGTTTAAGATCCATACTCCTGGTTGGCTTACAAGCAAGGGTTTTTTAAGCCAGAAAATTTTCAGGAGTGAAGTTACATGCTAAATTAATATGTGGAGATTATACATTGAGTTGGCCTAAACAATGTGTGATATATTGAAGCAGAAGCTTACAGGTCTTAGGCCAATTCAAAGATTTTCTTATTTGCAATTGGTTAGGAAGAGAAGCTTTGTTTAAAAATTTAGGGTCAGCAGAAAAGAGGTTAGCTCTGGCTTGTGTATGTGACTTCTTCTAGGAAGAACTTTAGAAAAAAGAGCAGTGATCAGAGCTCTGTCTTCACTTCCCCCTTATCTGAGGTCTACCTGCCAACAAGTCTGTTTGTTGGTTGCCCAGGTTTCTGAAAAAAAAAAAACTCAAGGGCATGTGTTAAGATATTATCTTTAGTTTCTATAAGGAACCAAATCTTCCATGATTCTAACTTCCTTTTCTCTTTCTCTCTCTCTTTTTTTTTTTTTCAACAGAGTCTCACTCTTGTCGCGCAGGCTGGAGTGCAATGGTGTGATCTCCGCTCACTGAAACGTCCACCTCCCAGGTTCAAGCAATTCTCCTGCCTCAGCCTCCTGAGTAGCTGGGATTGCAGGTGTCCACCACAACTCCCAGCTAATTTTTGTATTTTTAGTAGAGACGAGGTTTCACCACGTTGGCCAAGGAGTTAGTCTCAAACTCCTAAACAGGTGATCCACCTGCCTCAGCCTTCGAAAGTGCTGGGATTGCAGGCATTAGCCACAGTGCCCAGATTCCTTTGCGATTTTTTAAGCTACTATTACTATCTTGCTTATCAAGTTGCTTATTTACTTCTCAGAGCTAGCTAGATTCCTGGAATTTCCCTTGATGGAACTAAAGATTTTTCTTTATTTTCATGCTGGGGGAACTACATTAACCTAAGAGAGATTTTTTTATTCCATCTCACTTGCAGGTAAAGGACAGTGGTTCCTGCTTTCTCATTAGGAGCCATACTCAGATCCTAGAGCCCACTCACTATTCTATGCAACATGTTCTTTTCCAGATGTGGAACTTTGCTTCAACGCCAGGTGGATACTCTCTGTTGTCTGCAAATACAAAATCTTATACAGTCATGCATGGCTTAACTTAATGATGAGGACATGGTCTGAGAAATGCATTGTTAGGTGATTTTATGATGCAAACATTGTAGCGTATACTCAAACAAATTTAGATGGTATAACATATTATCAACCTAGGCTTTATCGTAGAACTTATTTCTTGTAAGTTACTATATTGAATACTGTTACTGTATTGAATACTGAACACAATTTTAACACAATGGTAAATATTTGTGTATCTAAACACAGAAAAAATACAGTAAAAATATAGTATTATAATCTTAAAAGACCACCATTGTATATGTGGTCAATGGCTGACCAAAATGTTGTTATGCTGTGCATGATTGTACAAGGTAATATAATCATTGAAGTGATCATCTGTAATATAATTAAAATATGTTTGCTTTGTGTCTGATTCCTGGCAAAGAGATCCTAAAACCTTGGAATTTCCTGAGTGGTAACAGTGTATTTTGCATGTTAATGAGATGACTCTTTGGAATAGGGGCTGGATGAGTTCAGGATGGGGTCTGGGGTCTGTCAATGCATCAATGTGAAAAACCAACCCAGATATTAGAAGGGTAGAAATTGTTTTCTTTTTGTTTTCTTCTCTCTCTCTCTTTTTTTTTTTTTTTGTCTGTTTTTTGTTTTTTTGTCAGATGGAGTCTCTGTGTTCCAGGTAGGAGTGCAATGGTACAATCATAGCTCACTGTAGTTGTAAACTACTCAGCTCAAGTGATC
Source organism: Alouatta palliata (assembly GCA_004027835.1). Classification (NCBI taxonomy): domain Eukaryota; kingdom Metazoa; phylum Chordata; class Mammalia; order Primates; family Atelidae; genus Alouatta; species Alouatta palliata. The sequence continues at coordinate 27,149 of PVKV010003765.1, read as the reverse complement.
TTCCTACCTCAGCCTCCCAAGTAGCTGAGACTACAGTAGCACACCCAGCTGATTTTTATATTCTTTTTTTATTTTTTAAAGAGATGAGGTCTCACTGTGTTGTCACACTGGACTCAAACTCCTAGTAACCTCAAGTGATACTTCCACCTCAGCTTCCTGAGTCTCCAGGATTACAGGCATGAGCGAGGGCACCGAGCTCAAGGGTTAGACTATGCCTCTTTACTGAACATAACAAAACAGCAATGACAACAACAAAACTCCAAATGAAAAGATTTGGATAAGCATATGCAGGTTGGTGAACACGTTTACCTGCTGGGAGTCTGATACACCCCAGCAACCCTTAAAAAGTGAGACTTCTGTGCAGTCAGGGCCCTTCTGGATGTCACCTTATGTACCGCATTATTAGTTTGTTCATTTGCATCCTTTAGAGTAAAACTGTAATCACAATTATAGTGCCTTTCTAAGTATTTAGAGTCAAACAAATTATCAAATCTGAGGCCGGGTTTTGAAAACTCCCAAATTTGCCTACGGCAAATTTGGAAGAAATATGGGTTCCCTGGAGTTCGTAATTGCAGCAGGCATCTAAACAGTTGAAGTCTTGTAGAACTGAGCTTTTAACTAGTAAAGTCTATGCTACTTCTGGGTTTTTAGTGGCGGAATTGAATTTCACAGTAGTATACCAAATTTATGTCAACTTTTGGAAAAGTGGGTGTTGTATGGGAAATTCAAGCACAATCTCATCAATTTTGTTATAAAAAATAACTAAATTAAAGGGGTAAACATTCTGTCATGTTTACAGGGCTCACCCACAGCTTAAGGGAATTTGATTTTACAGAGCTTGTGCAACAGACTGAGGGGTAGAATAAAGACTACCATACAGCAATGATGTCAAATACCTAATGTCTAAAATAATACTTGACATATGCAAATAGTTCAGTATTGATTTGCTTCTTGACAGTGAAGTTTTTGCATTAGGTTTATTGTTTATACAAGTTAAAAACTTATTTCAAAAGATTTAAAATATTGAAGTCATTTTAATGTTAAGTAATATAGGTAGACAATATCCTTTTTTTTTGAGACAGTCTCACTCTGTCACTCATGCTGGAGTGCAGGAGTGCCGTCACAGCTCACTGAATCTCAACCTCCTAAGTTCAAGCGATTCTACTGCCTCAGCCACCAGAGAAGCTCCGAATATAGGTGCCCACTACCATGGCTGTCTAATTTTTGTATTTTTAGTAGAGATGCAGTTTCACGTGTTGGCCAGGCTGTTCTCTAATTCCTGACCTCAAGTGATCTGTTTGCCTCAGCCTCCCAAAGTGCTGGGGTTACAAGAATGAGCCACCATGCCTGGCCAATATCTACATTTAGATTGATGAAGTCTTTCCTCTATGTCACATTTTAGACACTGGTTCTACAAAGGTGACAAAAGAATAATCCAGTTATTTATAAAATAATTTTGAAATGTTATAGTTGAAAAATTATTTGTGTCTATAACCTGTCACCTTGTAAACATAGGGACCAGAAGATATCATGTGTAAATTTTAAATGCCTGTTTTCTGTATGTATTAGTTCATTCTCACACTGCCAATAAAAACCGTACCAGAGACTAGGTAATTTATAAAGGAAAGGTTTAATTGACTCAGAGTACAGCATGGCTGGGGAGGCCTCAGGAAACTTACAGTCATGGCAAAATGGGAAGCAAACACATCCTTCTTCACATGGTGGTAGGAGCGAGAAGAATGAGTACCCAGTGAAGGGGGATGCCCCTTATAAAACCATCACATCTCGTGAGAACTTACTATCATGAGAACAGGATGGGGGAAACTGCCCCCATGATTCAATTATTTCCATCTGGCCCCTCCTGTAAAATGTGGGCATAAGGGGAGGTACAGTTCAAGATAAGATTTTGGTCAGGACACAATCAAACAATATAATTCTACTGCAGCCGCTTCCAAATTTCATGTCCTCACATTTCAAAACACAATTATAACCTTCCAAAACTCTCCCAAAATCCTAACTGAATCCAGCATCAACTCAAAGGTTCAAATCCAAAATTTCATCTGAGACAGAGCACGTCCCTTCTGACTACGAGCTTGCAAAATAAAAAGCAAGTTAGTTACCTCCTAGATACAATGGGGGTACAGGCATTGGGTAAATACACTCATTCTTAATGGGAGAAGTTGGCCAAAACTAAGGCGCTACAGACCCCATAAAGTTCCAGATTCCAATATGGCAGTCATTAAAACTTAAAGGTCAAAATAATTTCCTTTGACACCATGTTTCACATCCAGGGCATGCTGATGCAAGAGGTAGGCTCCCACAGCCTTGAGCTGTTCTGCTCCTGTGGCTTTGCAGGGTCAAGCCCCCTTCTAGGCTGCTTTCATAGCTGGCATTGAGTGTCAGTGGGTTTTTGAGGTGCATGGTGAGAGCTGTCAGTGGATCTACCATTCTGGGGTCTAAAAGATGGTGGTCCTCTTCTCACAGCTCCACTAGGCAGTGCCTCACTGGGAAAACTGTGTGGGGGCTCCAACCTGACATTTCCCTCCCATACTGCCCTAGCAGAGCTTTGCCACAAGGACCCTGCCCCTGTAGCAAACTTTTGCCTGAATATACGGGCATTTCCATGTATCTTTTGAAATCTAGGCAGAGGTTTCTGAATCTCAATTCTTGTCTTCTGCATACCCACAGGCTTAATAACATATGGAAGTAGCCAGGGATTGGGGCTTGCAGTCTCTGAAGCAACAGCCTCAGCTGTACCTTGGCCCCTTTTAGCCATGGTGGGAGCTGAAGCAGGGGGGATGCAGGGCACCATATACTGAGGCTGCATAGAGAAGAGGGCCCTGGGCCTGACCCCAGAAAAGATTATTCTCTCGTAGGCCTCTGGGCCTGTGTTGGAGGGGTGGTCATGAAGGTCTCATACATGCCCTGGAAACATTTTCCTCATTGTCTTGGTGATTAATATTTGGCTCCTAGTTACTTATGCAGATTTCTGCACCAGGCTTGAATTTCTCCGCAGAAAAATGGATTTTTCTTTTCTGTCACATTGTCAGGCTACAGTTTTTTTAAACTCTTATGCTCTGCTCTCTCTTGAACACTTTGCTGCTTAGCAACTTCTTCCAGCAGATACTCTAAATCATCTCTCTCAAGTTCAAAGTTCCACAGATTTCTGGGGTCTGGGCAAACTTCTGCCAGTTCACTTGCATAGCAAGAGTTAATTTTATTCCAGTTCCCAACAAGTTTCTCATCTCTATCTGAGACCACTTCAGTCTGGATTTCACTGTCCATATCACTATCAGCATTTTGGTCAAAGCCATTCATCAAGTCTCTAGGAAATTCTAAAATTTCCCACATCTTTCTGTCTTCTGAGCCCTCCAAGTCTCTGGGAATTTCCATATTTCCCCACATTTTCCTGTCTTTTTCTGAGGCCTCCAAACTGTTCCATCCCCTGCCTATTACCCAGTTCCAGATTTACTTCCACATTTTTGGGTATCTTCATAGTAGCATCCCACTCTTGGTACTGTATTAGGCCATTCTCTTGGTGCTAATATAGATATACTAGAGACTGCAATTTATAAAGGAAAGATGTTTAATTGACTCACACTTCCACATGGTTAGGGAAGGCTCAAGAAACTTATAACCATGGTAGATAGGGAAGCAAACATGTCCTTCTTCACAAGGTGGCAGGAGAGAGAAGAATGAGTACCCAGTGAAGGGAGAAGCCCCTTATAAAACCATCAGAGCTCATGAGAACTAACTCATTATCATGAGAACAGGATGGCGAAAACTGCTCCCATGATTTAATTGTTTCCACCTGATTCCTCCCATGACAAGTGGGTATAATAGGAACTACAATTTAAGATGAGGTTTGGGTGGGGACACAGCCAAACCATATCACTATACTATGCAAATTCTCCTTTTCTAGTTATTGTTGCACTTCAAAGACCTCAGAGTCTAGGGGTTGGAGGGTGTGTGGTTTTGTTTCCTTTTTAAAGGTAAATCAAACAGCTACTGAGACACTATTTACCTGAAATGAAACAGCCTTTGCATGCAGTAAAGTCTCACCTTCAAGATTAACAAATAAATAAAAATAAATTTAAAAAGTCCTCAGAGATGGATATTTAACTATTAACTAAACATGTTCTGTAGTTATTATGGGGATAAATTCACGTTATGTATTATATGTGTAATACAGAAACACACGCTATATATAATTTAATACAGAAACACACGCTATATATAATTTCCTTTTTATTGTCTTTTTTTCTTGTCAGATAATCTTCTATCCTCTTTTTAAGACATCACAAGTTAATGATTGATAATTTGGGATCGACAATACTGCTGAGTGTTTTTCAGGATGTGAATCACCTTTAAACCTAAGGTATTGCTCTGAACATGTGGCTGCTGACCCTGGGGCTTAACCATAATTCAAATTTTGCTGAGCTTCAAACACTAGTTCCAGTGACAAATGGAACAAATTCTACAAACTGCTTCACACAAATAATGTTTCTGGATTGCTTGTTGTGCTCACTTGCAGAGCCGAAAGAACCATTTTTCTTCCAATCCTTACAGACAAAAATGCATTAGTCTTTCCACTTCTAACCCAATCCATGCCATTTTTCCTCTTGTGAGTAAATGGTTTTGTGGAGTCTCTGTTGATCATTATAATCCCCGGCTTATGAAGGCTTCAGTGCTATTCACAACTTCTATATTCTTCTGTAACCTTCAATATAGCACTTTGTCTGTCTGTAAATAACAGTTAGATAGTTCAGGATAAAGATGTCCTAATCTTATCATTACATGACTTTATATAGCTATTTAAACATAATATAATACTTGCATAACTCTATATAAAAATAAAATGTCAAGGACATTAAAAACATATATAATATGTAAATAAATATCATAATTTTTTAAAAGAAAAATCATAGTACATGGTTTAAAAATGGACTACCAGGCAATTTGACTGCTGCCTGTGTCCATACTCTTAACAATTACAAAATACATACTCATTTAAAACTTTCACTTAGTACTGTGTGTATCGAACCCTACGTACTTTCGAAATTTATACCAATTAACACCCTACAAAATAGTTATTACTATTAATGTCATTTAACAGATGAAAAAGCTGAGATACTGAGTGACTTTAAACATAACCTATAACCTCACAAAATTTTAGTTTCTCCATTTGGATAGAATATACATGTGTTTAAAATTTTTTTCCATACATCTATGTTTTATATAATACTTTAAAATTTGTTGAAAGCAAGCTCTAATTAATTACAATGTACATAATATTGTCTTGATCATGGTTCACGCTCAAAATAAGTAGCTGATTATTTAAGGAACTTAAGTGGAAAATGTATGGCTATGTTTTAAGGACTGTGAAGGATTACAGATTTTTACTCTACTAGAAATCTAAGTAGGTATCTTTTCAAAATTGTATGAATTACAGAAGAAGATATAAGACTGCTGGATCAGATACAAAGAAGAGTTTATTATTATCAACAATCACTAGAGCTAGACTATTGTCATTTCAGCACCAGTTACTGAGACCCAGTTTTCATAGGGTAATGTGAAGCGGATTGGTTAATAACCTACATAAGCAGTAAGCATCTTCACTGCATAAAAATCCCAAATTTATGTATGTCCATTATTTTTTTTTACGTTAAAAAAGAGGTTTATTGTAAACAACAATAACAATACTAAAACCATTTTATATCCTACAGATATGTGCTCTTGGTTTAACTGGGAAAAAAAGGGCAAATTGTTAAAAACAAGGATCTAAAGATGTTTAAAAAGTCACTGTTTTAAATGATCAGTGATATAATACTCGTTCTATGCATTTTTACATTAAGGTGAAAATATGCATAATGGGTTTGCTAGTTACAACTTGGATCTCTAGTCTCTGACAGGCTTAGTTTTGGCTTCTGTGTTTTAGGGAGAAAGATGCCCATTTAGTGGGAAAACTAGGGGGTGTCTTCCCTAATCCTAAAACGCTAACTTTATGTATGCAAATCATATTCTTTCTTTCCTTCCTTCTTTCTTTCTTTCTTTCTTTCTTTCTTTCTTTCTTTCTTTCTTTCTTTCTTTCTTTCTTTCTTTCTTCTTTTATTTTTTTGAGACAGAGTCTCACTCTGTCACCCAGGCTGGAGTGCAGTGATGCAATCTCAGCTCACTGCAACCTCTGCCTCCCAGGTTCAAGCGATTCTCTTTCCTCAGCCTCCAGAGTACCTGTGACTACAGGCGCATGCTACCCCGCCAGGCTAATCTTTTGTATTTTTAGTTGAGATGAGGTGTCACTGTATTAGCCAGGAGGGTCTCGAACTCCTGACCTCGTGATCTGCCAAGCTCAGCCTCCCAAAGTGTTCAGATTACAGCCACTGCACCCAGCCTCTCTTTTCTTTTCTTTTCCTTTCCTTTCTGTCGCTTTCTTTCTCTCTTTCTTTCTTTCAACGGAGTTTCATTCTTGTCGCCCAGGCAGGAGTACAATGGTGAGATCTCGACTCATTGCAGCCTCCACCTCCCAGATTCAGGCAATTCTCCTCAGCTTCTCAAGCAGCTGGGATTACAGGCACCGGCCAAGCTACCTGCCTAATTTTTGTATTACTTTTAACTGTGCAGTTAGAATGTTTATTTTTTGCACTTCAAAAGTAGATACTTTCTGTTTCTTCCAAGGCTGTTAGACAAACACTTTTAAAAACATAGTTTGAAATAAGTTACAAATGTATGCTCATTTGTGAGATAATGCATAAATGTAAGAAACCACCAAGAATTTTCCCCTTAGCATTCTTTTTAAAATTATTTACCCTATACTGCACTGATTTTGGTAGTGTATATTTTTTAGATAGCCAAATATTTTTATTAGTTTTCAAAGTAGGTATCTCCTGGTCACTACCTACCTGTGAACCAGTCCCTACAGCAATAGAAGTATGAATGGTACATCTGTTCAAACAAGAGAAGTGGCATAAAAAACTGCTTTGGGTGGCTATCTTGTGTGTGATCCTCCAGGTCCCATGCTGGTTTTAAGCATAACCATATCAGTTTAATATAAAACCATGGACTTCCTAAAATTAGAGAACTTAAAGCAATGGAGATGAAGCTACATGAAAGAGACCCTGGATTATTAACTACTTGTAGCTTTAATAAGGGGTGGATAGCTTTAATGAGGGGTTGACTAAACAATGATTGAAACAGTTTTTTTAATCATTGTTTAGTCAAACAAGTTTCTTTGAATGAACAATGGTTTATTTTCATTGAAGTAAGTATAAAGGTTAAATATGTCATGTTTGCATATTAATAATCTATTATTTTGTAACTTTTCTACTATAAGAAAATAGGTCTTTGTCTTAGTTGTCTATGCATTCAAAGTCTGTGCAATTTCCTTTTTAACTACTGGACATAGCAGGTGTAGTGACTGATGCCTGTAATCCCAGCACTTTGGGAGGCCAAGGTGGATGAATCATGAGGTCAGGAATTCAAGACCATCCTGTCCAACATAGTGAAACCCCATCTCACTAAAAATACAAAAAAATTAGCCGGTGTGCTGGCAGTTGACTGTAATCCCATCTACTCAGAAGGTTGAATTTGGGACGCAGAGGTTGCAGTGAGCAGAGATCTTGCCACTGCATTCCAGCCTGGGTGACAGTGTGAGACTCCATCTTAAAAAAAAAAAAAAATGGGCAGAATATAATGATCAATAGCAGTACTTTGACTTTAATTATTAAATAATAAATGGAAGATTATAGTTTAGCTAGGAAAACAGTATAATTGCAAGGTAGCAAGAGTGTCAGCTCAACCTTCACATTCTCTGGGCATAGAATACAGATTGCCAAATTTTACATTTAATCTAGGAATGTTCCTTGAACAACTGTGAACAACTATCTGGGAACGTGCCTTGCAGATAAACCCCCTTTTTCAAGGGACACTAGTCTTCTGGTCTGTATCTGTAATTTGATTGTTTTTCTCCTCTGTTTCTCCAGACTCACACAGATGTTCTATTTCTTCATTATTTAAAAGTCTTCTTTTGGACGCTACATTTTTGTGATTGTAGTGGGAAATACAGCTCTCTTCTGGTACAATCCCTCAGACTCTAATCATAGTTTTCATAACCAAAATATATGTAACCAAATTACACATATATTGGTAACCAATTGGTTATGAATTTCTTTAACAATATGTAACCATTATTGGTGCTACTGCCAAAATCACATGTCAAAATCGTTTACTATAATGTCAAAATACCCCAAAGATAGAGTAATTTGAAAAGGAAGTCTATTTTGTTATACTACATCAGCCACAAATACTGAATTAGCTTAGCACTAAAATGTGGAATAGTCTTAATTATATTCCTTCCATAGTGTAGTGTATGTATCTATATATATATTGTCTGTTTTCTTCATACTTTTTGGGCCATAAGCACGAGGGACAATAGGAATCTGATGATTTCATGACCTGATCTAAGACATTATGATTATACTGAGCCATACCTTGCAAAAATTAATGTTGAAAAATGAGATCATTTATGAGATGAAACTATGATGCATCTTTTAAAAAATAAAGCAATTTTGTAAGTTCAGTATAGTTTTTAAAAAGTAATTTTACACTCAAGAGATCTGAATCTTTCTAATTGTACAGCAGGTAAAGGAGCAAAAATAAAACATCTCCACATTTTTTGAAAAAACCTCCACAATAGACCATTGTATTTAATGATTCCTTAAAGACAATTTTCTTCTAATTTCTTCCTTTGGCCTCTGCAATACACGTAACACATACAAATTGCCAGATTTTTAAAAAATTTAGAAAGGATTAAAGAAATTAATTAATATAAATATGTGTATATATACATATATATTCACATAACAACAAAGGCTATCATAACATTATAAGCTGAATACTAAATGTTAACAAAATTATCTTATTTTAAAGCCATAAGACTTATATCTAGACAACATGTGCATCAAAAGAAATTCAAGATGAAACTTACAACTCTCAAAAGTAATAAAAAACATGATGGTTTTGTGATAAAACTACTGGTAAAAGCAAAGTTTCACTCAGTTTATAAAATCAAGTGTCTTCATAATCAAATAGAAAAATTAAAATAGTTTTATATTCAAATTAAGATGTTAGAGTAAAACACTTCCAATTAGCTAAAAGTAATTTAGAAAATTTAAGTGAAGATTTAAAATAAAATTAATAGATTAGAGAAATGAAGTTTACAGTATATATGAATGCCATATTCGCCATATTGTGAGCAACCAGTAATTGCTCATGGTTCCTAATGAAACAGGAGAGTTCCCTGACCCCCTTGTGGGACTTGTAACAGTGGTGTGGCTCCTTTGCTTGGCTGTCATTTACTCAAAGCTCTTACAGAATTGGGAGTGTGCAAAGGGGCAGGTGTAGGAGCCAGGGAGAGAGCTTCTGGGCTCAGGCCCCACGAAAGCATCTAGGGGTGTGTCACAATTAATGCCCTTTTACAGTTGCTGTCCAAGGATGACTAGGTATTAAATGAGCTCAGTGAAGAGTCAGGGTGACACTCCCTGCCCTCTTGGTATCAAGGTCCTTGTGTGGCATCCAGGAATAATCAGGTCACTTGGACTTGAAGGATGGTGAATGAGGGGATTGTATTGAGTGGTGAAGGTGGCTTTCAGTGGGATGGATGGGGAGCTGAAGAGAAGATGGAGTGGGAGTATGATCTTCCCTGGAATTCAGCCACCCACAGTTGATCTCTCCAACTGTCCCCAGCCAAACTGCTCCCGACTTTCGGACGCTCCTCCTCTTCTCTCCTTCTCTGATGTGCTGCTCTGCCGCTCTGTTGATCCTCTTCTCCTCTGTTCATGGAGCTTGGGGTTCATATGGGCACAGGATGAGGGCGTGACAGGCCAGAGTGGTCTTGGAAAAGGCAACCTGTTTCTATTAAGGACCACGGGTTTCCAAGCTTGAGGGTGGGGCTTTTTCTTGGGAACCAACCTCTTCCACCGAGTATTTCCTGTCTGTATCACTCCCATTTCCTTTTTGCTTTTCTCCCTTGTTTGTCTCCATGTTTATTCTTTCCTTTTGTCCTATTCTTTTCCTTTTTTTAATCATGCAAACTCCTGGAAAATTACTTAAAATTGTAATTCAGGGATGTGTCAAAATAAAATAAATTAATAATGCAGTTTCAGGGTAAAAGTGTCAGTAATGAGAATGAAAGTTATAAGCATAAAAATATTTAAAATGAATGAGGAAATTCAAGTATAATATGTAATTAAGATTATTACCATCTCACTGAAAGCATGTATAATATGTAATTATTTAAAAAAATAACAATAGTTACTGAGAAAAAATACCATTACAAAGAAAAAAGATAGAGAGCGTTACAGAGAAAAAATTACAAGAAGCACATACCCTACATTAACACAATAGAAAATAAAAAGAAGAAATTCTACAAAATCTAAAAAAATATTTGTGCTTTCACTTACGGAAACAAAAGTAAATAAAGAACACTTTCATACTGTATTAGTCTTCTACTATTTCATAACAGATTGTCACAAAGCTAATGGCTTAAAACAATGAATTGTTTTTTGTTGTTTTTTTTTTAGACGGATTTCACTCGTTCACCAGGTGCCAGGCTGGAGTGCAGTGGCAAGATCTCAACTCACTGCAACCTCCGCCTCCCGGGTTCAAACAATTCTTCTGCCTCAGCCTACCGAGTAGCTGGGACTACAGACGCTTGCCACCACGCCCAGCTAATTTTTTTTAATATATATTTTTATTTTTAGTAGAGACGGGGTTTCATCATGTTGGCCAGGATGGTCTCGATCTCTTGAACTCGTGATCCGCCTGCCTTGGCCTCCCAAAGTGCTGGGATTACAGGCTTGAGCCACCACGTCCGGCCCAACACATTGGTTTTTAAACTTTCAGTTCTGTGGTTCGTGACCAAAAACAAGAAGTGCTCTTCAAAGTCCTCTAAATAGACTCTATTCAGCAGGCTGAGCTTACTTCCCCAAAGGTAAAACAAGACGTAGCTTCGTATGGATACTACAACCTAAGCACAGGATTGATACCAAACTCCTTCGCAATATTCTATTGTTAGAAACAAGTCAAAGATTCCTTCCACATTCAAGGGCAAGACATTATACAGGACTGGAATTTGAAGACCACTCTAAGGGCTATCCAATATACCTATTAAAAATAAATACCCTTGAATTAGGTTAAAAAATCCAATCCTATAAAATTTTCTCAGGATTCACAAGGAAATAGTATTTTAATAAAAAACATATGTTTTTAATATAAAAAGCATAAAAAGGGGGAAAAATCGTGAAGCCTGCTACACACCCACCGTGATGTATCGATTGCTAGACACATAAAAGTTTTTCAGAAATAAAATAGGATTTATTTTAACTCATTAATTCGAATCTCCATTTATATATCACTTCCTAAATATTGTATGTCGTATCCCTTGATCCCCTAGTTTGTCTATACTTTCTGGTTCTTTTTTTTTTTGGTATGTCTATTATATGGATAATTTGTTGATAAATAGTTGTATTCTAGCCTAAACTGCAGTTTCATGGCAGGAGGTATTCAAACAGTCACCATTACCCAGAAAAATAACTAGTGCATAACAAAAGCTTAATAAATCTTTAACAAATTAAACTAAAACAGATACTTTACAGAATGAAACACAGAGGAAATAATTAGAATATCAAATAATAAGCTATTGAGACTCATTAATAAACAGTACTAGTGAAAATATTGTTGCTATAAGCAGAATTGCAGACATTTTTAGTTTAATAAATAGAAGAAAACAAAAAAATCAACACATATTTCAAGACAGTTTGAGTAAAGCTGTTATATTTAAGTTAGGCTGGAAATTTTAGATGTTGAAACGTGTATTCTTTTTTAAATCAAGCCTTTCTAGCTGCATCTCCCCTATTTATTTGATATATATTTGCACATTCTTAAGATATCTTCAATTAAGCATATCAAAATATGAATTTACATTTGCAGCATGATTTACTTTTCAGGATTGATGTTTTAAAATTTATACAAATCTGGCCGGGCGCGGTGGCTCATGCCTGTAATCCCAGCACTTTGGGAGGCCGAGGCGAGTGGATCACGAGGTCAAGAGATCGAGACCATCCTGGTCAACATGGTGAAACCCCGTCTCTACTAAAAATACAAAAATTAGCTGGGCATGGTGGCACGTGCCTGTAGTCCCAGCTACTCAGGAGGCTGAGGCAGGAAAATTGCTTGAACCCAGGAGGCGGAGGTCGCGGTGAGCCGAGATCGCGCCTTTGCACTCCAGCCTGGGCAACAAGAGCGAAACTCCGTCTCAAAAAAAAAAAAAAAAAATTATACAAATTTAGTGTTTATAACCATTATAATTTCTCTAACACTGCCAAAATAAAATGATACCACGAAACATTCATTTAAATTACCCACATATGTCAACAGGCAAAAATACATTTAGCAATCACTACATGTATCGTGAATAAAAATTTCAGTTTGGATGTGATCCTATACATCAGTGTGTAACCCTATGCTTTAAAGAGACCATTTTGTTCTTTAAAAAAAATTCTCTGTAATTTGTCAGATGCGTAGATTGCAAATTTTTTTTCCCATTCTGTTGGTTGCCGGTTAACTGTAATGACCGTTTCTTTTGCTTTACAGAAGTTCTTAAGCAAATTAAATTAAAACAGATACTTTACAGAATGAAACACAGTGAGAGAAATAATTAGAATATCAAAAAATAAGCTATTGAGACTTATTAATAAAATTAGTACTAATGAAAATATTGTTGCTATAAACAGAATTTCAGACATTTTTAGTTTAATAAATAGAAGAAACAAAAAAAAATCTGAGCACATATATTTCAGGAGAGTTTGAGTAAAGCTATTATATTTAAGTTAGGCTGGAAATTTTTGCCTTTGTCAGATGGAAATCCATCTGACAAAGGGCTAATGTCCAGAATCTACAAATAACTTAAACAAATTTACAAGAATAAACAACCCCATCGAAAAGTGGGCAAAGAATATGAATAGACACTATTCAAAGAAGACATTTATGCAGCCAACAAAGTTATTAAAATATGTTCATCATCACTGATCATTAGAGAAATGCAATTTAAAACCACATTGAGATACCATCTCACGCCAAATAGAATGGCGATCGTTAAGAAATCAGGAGACAACAGATGCTGGAGAGGCTGTGGAGAAATAGGAACACATTTAGACTGTTGGTGGGAGTATAAATTAGTGCTACATTTTATACATCTACTTAGGTAGGATACTTTATTATCCTAAGCACAAGCTAGTATAACAGTAGAATAGAAAGAAGTGCTGAAATGTGACTGAGATACAAATTATTTAAATGTAAATAAATAATAATTAGAGTGTAGTGAATGACAAATGAGTTGAATGAAGAAAGGAGAAGTAAAATAATAAAATATGGTGAATATAACTCGAAATTATTTGCAATTCTCAAATAGCATTAAAAATCAAAAAAGTCAAAATACAATAGAATACATAATAAAACAAAATATAATTGATATACAGCAAAATGAACTAAAACATCAAAATACAATAGGCCGGGCGCGGTGGCTCACGCCTGTAATCCCAGCATTTTGGGAGGCCGAGGCGGGTGGATCACAAGGTCAAGAGATGGAGACCATCCTGGTCAACATGGTGAAACCCCGTCTCTACTAAAAATACAAAAATTAGCTGGGCATGGTGGCACGTGCCTGTAGTCCCAGCTGCTCGGGAGGCTGAGGCAGGAGAATTGCTTGAACCCAGGAGGCGGAGGTTGCGGTGAGCCGAGATCGCGCCATTGCACTCCAGCCTGAGTAACAAGATCGAAACTCTGTCTCAAAAAAAAAAAAAAAAACAATAGAATGCATAATAACAAGTTGTTTTTTTTTTTTAAACAATTTTTGGCCCAATACTAGGACTTAATAGAGACTGAATACTTAAAACATTGGCCACCAAGTCACCATCATGAACTGGATATTATAGGGCCTACCAACCCGTAGAGTTGGATGTACTCAGCAGTCCATTATCATATGAAAGCGTAGAAGGAGTATACCTTTCTTCAGCCCTGAGGAAACCCTGAAAGTGCAAGTTAAATGAAAAGGTAGCCCAAATGCCTGAGGCTCTCATTCCTGCTACACTACATTCTCTCTGTCAGCCCACATTTAAGAAGAGAAGATTCAGGCCTGCTTTATTTATGGTTCAGCCTGATATGCAGGAACCACTCAAAATTGGACAGCTGTAGCACCACAGACCCTTCATGGGATATTCCTGAAGGACAGTAGTGAAGGAGGACCCTCCCAGTGGGCAGAACTTTGAAAAGTGTACCTGGTTGTTTAATTTGTTTGAAAGGAGCAATGGCCAGATGTGCGATTACATATTGATTAATAGGCTGTGGTCAGTGATTTGGCTGGATAGTTAGGGACTACGAAGAAACCTGTTAGAAAAATTGATGACAAAGAAATTTGAAGAGGTAGGTGGATATATCTCTCTATAAGGGAAAAACAACAAATACAATTTTGCAAAATATAAATGTTCACCAAAGCATTTAGCAGAGGAGGATTGTAATAATTAAGTGACTAGGATGACCAGTTCTGTGGAGACCAAACTTTTCCTGTAGCCACCCAGTCATCACCTAATAGTTTCATAAACAAAGTGATCAGGATAGTAAGAATGGAGTTACCCACAGGCTCAATATCATGGATTTCTACTCACCAAAGACAGCCACTGCTCTGGACCCAGTATACAAACAGGAGACACCAACATTAATTCCAGATATGGCACAATTTTCAAGGGGAGATCAGCCAGCTACCTGCTGACATATTGATTACATTGGACTGATTGTATAATGGAAGGGCAGCATTTTATTATTACTAGAATAGGCAGTTACTTTGGACTCACCTTTGTCTTCTTTAAACAATGATTCTGACAAAGTTACTATCAATGCATTTACAGAATGCAGTATTTCAAGTCATGGTATCAACAGCACTACTTGTGATCAAGCAGCTCACTGCACGGCATAGAAAGTGTGGCCATATGCTCATGTTCATGGAATACACTAGTCTTATTTTTCTCACCATCTTGAATGAGCCAGCTCGATAGGATGGTGAAATAGCCTTTTAAAGACTTAAGACCCTATCCAGGCAAAATTACTACTGGTCCCCACCTTTCAGCAATGAAGATTTGAGTCCGTATATCAGGTAAAAAAACATAACCAGCAAAGGTGCTTGCTGAAAGTGAAGGAAATACAATATGGGTAGTAAAAAAGGCAATTATAAATGCCAAGTATGATCATGTAACCAGTTGTATTAATAAAGATTGTAATTGTCAAGTATATTTCCTTATTTTGTTATGAACATTTTTGTGGGTATATAACAAACATCTTTATTGTCTTCCTTCTTATTCCCTTATCTTGTAGTATGAGATTAATGATATTATAGCACAGTATTTAAGTGTTGTTAACTTTATATCACAGTGCTTAACTTCCAGGGTTTCAAGGAAAAGCATAAACATCGTTCAAGGACTTTGCCTCTTTCTCTGCAGAAGGAGTTAATGTGTTTTCAGTTATTCTCAGGATAGTTGTGTTGTGTTAGGTAGAAGTATTATCTTCTTACAGACACTGTTTGAAGAATAAATACAGTTTAAGGAGCTGTATATAAATGCCAAGTTGATAATGGGTCAACTTGTAATGCTAAATTTGGGGTGTCAACTTGACTGGCCATGCAGTGCCTGAATATTTGTTCAAATATTATTCTGGGTGTATCTGCAAGGGTGATTCTGGAAAATATTGAAGTTTGACTTGGTAGACTAAGCCAAACAGATTACTATTCCTAACAGGAGTAGCCCTCATTCAATCAGCTGCAAACCTAAATGGAACAATCATGCTGAATAAGGGTCAGGCACGGTGGCTCATGCCTATAATCCCAGCACTTTGGGAGGCTGAGGTTGGTGGATCAGCTGAGGTCAGGAGTTTGAGACCAGTCTGACGAACATGGTGAAACCCTGTCTCTACTAAATATACAAAAAAACAAAATTATCTGGACATGGTGATGCATGCCTGCAATCCCAGGTAATTGGGAGGCTGAGGCAGGAGAATCACTTGAACCTGGGAGGCAGAGTTTGCAGTGAGCTGAAATCACTCCATTGCACCGCAGCCTTGGCAACAAGAGCAAAACTCTGTCTCAAAAACAACCAAACAAAATTGCTGATAAGAGAAAACTCTTTCTCCCTGACTCCATGAGGCAGGAATTGATCCAGGAATTGATCTCTTCCTACCTTTAGACTCACACTAAAACATTGGCTCATTTTGGCTTTTGAGTCTCCCAGTTTTCAGAATGGAACTTATACCATCAGCTCTCCTGACTCTCAGGTCTTCAGACACAGACTGGAACTATACATTGTTTAGCCTGTCAACTGCAGATCCTTGGACTTCTCAGCCTCCACAGTCACATGAGCCAATGCTTTATTACAAATATATGCATGTGTGTATATATCCATATATATGCATACACACACACGTATATACATATATACACACATACATATATAAACACACACACACACACACACATATATATATGTGTATATATTGGGGAGAATTCTAATATATGCTAACATATTGTGGATGCCAAAAGACTTCTTTCAAGACATGTTGTCTTCAAATATAAATAAAAATCTTTAAATATACCTTTGCCTTTGATATCTTGGTAAGTTCTTCAGATCAGAAAATGTTTTCTTGAAAGTCAAAGTAATTACACATCTTACATATGCTAGATTATGGTTCACACATCAGTCTGGATAAAGAAACTTGCTTGTCTGCTATTACCAATAAATAAATAAATACTTCAGCATCTTCTGTCAGGTTATAAATGTCACTTTGTGATAGCATTGCCTGTTCCTTTGCAGGAGCCCTTCTTCATTTGTACATTGTTTCACACTCAATACCAAATGGCATAGGCCTGATTGGATTATCAACTCATATATTAATATTTTATATCATATATAGTTAATATATATTAATAACTAGAATTTCTTGTGTTTCTTTTTCCTATGTCACATTAATTCATTAAAGTTACTAAAAATATTATTATTATGTTTCATCAACTTTATAAGAATTACTTATAAGTCGAGGCCTCAAATTATCCTTTTCTGTATCCCAGATTCCATGTAAAAATGTCAAATAAAGTTGCAGGACAAACTTCATTAAACAAAACAATAAACATACATAATAAATCAACGGTCAAATCTCATAAAAACACAGAAACTTTACCATACATTTTACCTCTGACTGACATATTTCACATTAATGACACCACCAAATGTCATTGGAGCAGCTGAACTGGAACACAGAAAACACTTCCCTTAGTGTAAAAATGCCCTTTGGATTTTCTGTTGCACCATTTTAATCTGTTCAGTCTATTAAGTTAGTCAGCAGCCTATAAAAAGAGATTGGGGTAATTTATCCCAGAAGGAGGGTGTAACACCAGTTCGCAGCAATCCCACTTTTACTGATTATCCATGGTCACTATTATCTAATGTATAACTGACTCAATCAGGTAAATTGGGTCATACTGAATACTGATATGCGGGGTTGGAAAACCATGAATGAAATTGCTAATGGGATTTCTCAATCACTGTCAATGTGTACTAACATAGAAATCAATAATTGATGTATTTTGTCATCTTACCTTTTATAACCCTTAGTGATACATCACAGAATTCTGGTTTGATAAATCCTATTCTAGACTTAAATAATATACCTAAAACTTTAGTAAGATTTTAAAAATTCTAATTTTCATTTCATATATGGAACATAAATTTAAAAATTTCTCAAAATCATTAAGAAAATTTTAGCATACCTTCATCATACTAATTCTAGTAAATTATACAATTATTTCTAATATCTCATTTATTCAAATGAAATGTTTACCATAAAGGTGATTAATGGGATCATGGTTCTATGATTATGTGTTTCCGTAGAAGAAAAAAATTTGTTTATCTTATTCCATATTTTGAAGAAATATTCATGGATCCCACAACATAATATTTGAAATTTGATTTGAAATAATCATTGGGGCATTGAAGTTACATAGATAAAGCACAATTTCAATAAGCTTATAATTTCTGAAGGCAATAAAGAGGTTCACATATAATTTATTTATTTTATAGATGTTTTACCATTACTTTTTCATAATAAAAACAAAAACAGACAAAACAAAAATGATGTGGTTAGTTTACAATCCAATAAAGAAACACTAACTCTCACCTAATGTCTCAAACTACAAAATATTGGCATTAAATAATAAAATTATACACATCTATTTTTCCACTTTATTAGTAGCAAACTCTTTGTTAAAAATCTTAAACAAAGCAATGTAAGCAAGTATATAAATATAAGTATGTTCTCCATACAGCAATTTGCCACTGAAATGTATCTTCTGAGTACAATATATGTTTAAAATTAAAATACTCTTTTCATTTCACCTTTTTAATCCATTTTTGACAATGAGTTATGTAAAGGTAACTCGAATGGCTAAACTGTGTCCCCTAACATTTGTATGTTGAAGTCTTCATCTCTAGTATGTTAGAATGTGACTGTATTTAAAGACAGTGCCTTTAAAGAGGTAATTAAGTTGTAATAGGATCATTAGAGTGGGCCCTAATATAATAAGACTGGTTTCCATACAAGAGGAAGAGTAGGACACAGACAGAGACACATCACAAGTGCGCACACAGAGAGGTTATTTGAACACACAGCAACGTCTGCCCTCTGCAAGCCAAGGAGAGAGGTCTCAGTTGAAACCAAATCTGTCACCATCTCGATCCTGGACTTCCTGCCTTCAGAACAATGAGAAAACACATTTCTGTTGTGTAAGTCACACAACCTCGGATATTTTATTATGACATTTATCACAAATAAATACAGCAACTTTTCTTAAATTGTCCTTCTCCTTCATATAATTACTTTTTCTGTTAATATGTGTGGCAGTCTGCTAGGACTACCATAACAAAATACCTCAGACTAGGTGACTTAACAGAAATACACGATTTTATAGTTACTGATGCTGGAAGTCAAGATACCGGCAGGTTTACTTCCTACTGAGGTGTCTCTCCTTGACTTGCAGAAAGCATCTGCTAGATGTGTTCTCATAGGGTCTTCTGTTTGTGTATGTATCTCTGGTGTCTCTTTCTCTTCTTGTAAAAACACTAGTAATAATGAATTAGGGTCTCACCCTTAGGACCTCATTTATATTTAGTTACCTTGTTAAAAGCCATATATCAAAATAGAGTCACTTCAGGTTAGGGCTTCAACTTATGAATTTGGGAGACAGCACAACTGAATCCACAAAATATGTATATGAAATTGGCACTTTATATGTTTGTTTTATTATAAACATAAATTTTGCATTCAGGAAATGAAAGATGGTTAAAAATTTGCATAAAAATATTGGATTATTACTATTTCTCCAAAATATCTTTTTACTGTATTATGAATAACCATTCTGTAGATAGACTTCATTCTGTCATTTCAAAATGCAATGCCAGCATTTTAACTCTCCTCAACATAATATCTGCCTTTTATAAAATGAAAAACCATTAATCTCATGTCTTTACTTATATGACAGATTATTTTGTAACCTCTCTCTCTGACAGTGCCTCCCACTCCCTATGAACATTTTTGTTTTTTAACTGTAAAAAAATTCAAGCATTATTTTTATTGAAAACTGCCTCCCATTTGAGTCTCATGAGCTGTGAAAAATAGTTTGGATATAAGCAAGAAGATAAATCATTTTCATTTTTAGCCTATAGAAAATAATTTGTTCTGCTCTGGGAACTAGTAAATCTAAAAAACACCCTGACATAAATTCTCTGTTGTTTTAATAACAATGAGCATTTAAGTGGCTGGGTGAATTCCTTCAGACTCCATGTGATTTATTAGAACAAATCTTATTAAAAATGTAATGCTTCAGACAATGTTTAATATTAGTCCTTCATTTAAGATTAAACACTGTATCTAGGACAGGCATTTAAAATGAAAACAAAACTTAAAAATCTTTTATAAATAATTGCTGAATCTTAAATATTTATTCTCTCTATTATTATGTATATCTCTCTGTTCTTTCATTTTAAACTGAGAGAATATGTTTAATTACTCCATGGAAAGGTACCTTGAACCTTTCTTCTTTATAACCTATAATTGGCTTGTTTAGCTTAAAATTGCTGTGAAAATTAAGATGTTGCCATGATAGGTGTGTATTAAAGGTAAAATGACTGGCATCCTTGCATTATTAACATTATACTGATCTGATCATATTACCAATTTTTACACATATTTTTACTTGTCTATTTTACAACAATATGTTCAAATCACAGTTAATATAAAGTCATAGTTAATACGACTATATTTAATAAAGTATGTTAATATAAATTTTAATCATGAAGTTTTGAATTTTTAATAACTTTAATCAATGCTTCCATCATCTCTCAATGTGACCACTGCAAAACTGTATGAGACTCACATAGATATGTCAGTATTCAACTTTGCAGCTGGAACATATTTTTTAATAAATATCTGGTTATGTTGCTTTCTCATAGAAAACATACTTTTTACTCTTCTTAAAACAATAAAAATGAACTTGATCTGCTTACCCTTCATCAGGCATTAGCCTTAAAACAATAAAAATGAACTTGATCTGCTTACCCTTCATTAGGCATTAGTAGCCCCTTTATTTTGACCAATTTCTCCTATTTGGAATGGGTATATTTACTCAATGTCTGTGCTGCCATTGTATCTAGGAAGTAACTAACTTGCTTTTGAGTATATAGGCTCACAGGCAGAAGGGACTTGCCTTGTCTTAGAAGAAACTTTGAACTTGGACTTTTGGGTTAATGTTGGTAATACTTTGTGGGACTGTTGGAAGCAAATGACTGTATTTTGAAATGTGAGGACATAAGATTTCGGAAGGGCTGGGTGCAGAATAATATGGTTTTGCTCTGTGTGTGTACCCACCCAAATCTCACCTTGAATTGTAATAATCCCCATGTGTCCAGGGTGGAATCAGGTGGCGATAATTGAATCATCAGGGCACTTTCCCTCATGTTGTTCTCATCATGATAGTGAGTGAGTTATCATGAGGGCTGATGGTTTTATAAGTTGGCTTCCCCCTTCACTTGTCACTAATTCTCTCTCCTCCCTTTATGGTTATGTTGGCGTGCTTAATGGTGTCTCATAGGTCTAAACATCTCTGTGTATTTTTATTCATTCTTTTTTTATATTTTTCAGAATGAGTAATCTTAATTGACCCATCTTGAGCTCACTGATTCTTTTGCCATGTGTACTATTTTGTTATTCCATTACAGTGAATTTTTAAATTTTCGTTATTGTATCTTTCCATGCCAGAATTTCAATTTTGTGTGCATTTACAATTTTTATGTGTAAGTACTTTCTATTTAGTGAGATATTGTTTCTATTTTTTTAATTTTTGGAGCATGGTTTTTCTTTATTCTTTTAACATAGTTATAATAGCTGGCTTAAAAGCATTTTCTAGTAATTCCAGTGTCTGGGTTTCTTTAGAAACAAATTTTTAAATCTTTTTCTTTTTTATTTCATTCAATATTTTTGTCCAAACCCAAGGGAAAAGTTTCTACTAAATATTTTTCTTTAGCTTGTTTTCTGCATGTGGGCATTACTTTCATGATTTTTTTTCTTTACACGTCTTGTAGCTTTTGTTGAAAACTGAACATTGATGAAATATTTGTACTTCTGTGGGAAGCAGATTTCCTTTTTTTCCCCTCGGATTTGTTGCTACATGTTGTTTCTGCAGCTGTTTATTAGAAGATTTTTCCTTTACTGTAAACTCTGTATGCTTTGTTGTCTGTGGCACTAAAGTGTTTTCTTGATTAACTTCCTGGTTAGGTAATGAGTAAGCAGAGTTTTCTCAAATGTCTTGAACCGGTACATTGTAGAACCCTTTATGTACATTTTATTGTCCACACTTTGCTTTTAGTCATTGGATTAAGCTTTTCATATGCTTGTATTGCATATTTTAATCTCAGGAAGCTTCAAATTTAAACAGCTGCAACCTAATTATTTTTTACAAAATCCTGCTCAGTAGTCTGTTCTCAATCTGCTATGAGAAAATACCCAAGACTTGGTAATTTATAAAGAAAACAGGTTTAATTGACTCAGTTCCACATGCCTGGGGAGGCTACAGGAAACTTACAATTATGGCAGAGGCACTTCTTTTGAGAAGGGTCTGTTCATATCCTTTGCCCACTTTGTGATGGTGTTGTTTGTTTTTGTCTTGCAAATTTGTTTAAGTTCTTTGCAAATTCTGGATATTAGCCCTTCATCAGATGGATAGATTGTGAAAATTTTCTCCCATTCTGTAGGTTGCCTGTTCACTCTGATGATAGTTTCATTTCCAGTGCAGAAGCTGTTTAGTTTAATGAGATCCCATTTGTCTATTTTGACTTTTGTTGCCATTGCTTTTGGTGTTATAGTCATGATGTCTTTGCCCATGCCTATGTCCTGAATGGTATTGCCTAGATTTTCTTCTAGGGCTTTTATGGGCTTAGGTTTTACATTTAAGTCTTTATTCCATCTGGAGTTAATTTTTGTCTAAAGTGTAAGGAAGGGATCCAGTTTCAGCTTTCTGCATATGGCTAGTTAGTTTTCCCAACACCATTTATTGAATAAGGAATCCTTTCCCTATTACTTGTTTTTGTCAGGTTTGCCAAAGATCATATGAATGTAGATGTGTGGTGTTATTTCTGAGGACTCTGTTCTGTTCCATTGTTCTATATCTCTGTTTTGGTATCAGTACCATGCTGTTTTGATTACTGTATCCTTGTAGTATAGTTTGAAGTCAGGTAGCATGATGTCTCCATCTTTGCTCTTTTTGCTTAGGATTGTCTTGGCTACTTGGATTCTTTTTTCATTCCGTAAGAAATTTAAAGCAGTTTTGTTCTCTGTGAAGAAAGCCAATGGTAGCTTGATGGGATAGCATTGAATCTATAAATTACTTTTGGTGATATGGCCATTTTCATGATTGGTTTTTCCTATTCCCAAGCAAGAAATGTTTTTCCATTTGTTTGTATCTTCTCTTATTTCTTTGAGCAGTATTTTGTAGTTTTCCTTGAAGAGGTCCTTCACATCCCTTGTAAATTGTATTCATAGGCATTTTATTCTCTTGTAGCAATTGTGAATGGGAGTTCGCTCCTGATTTGGCTCTTTGTTTGTTTCTTATTGGTGTATAGGGATGCCTGTTATTTTGCACATTGATTTTGCATCCTGAGACTTTGCTAAAGTTGCTTATCAGCTTAAGGACATTTTGTACTGAGATAATGGGGTTTTCGACATATACAATTATGTCATCTGCAAACAGAGACAATTGACTTCCTCTTTTCCTAAATGAATACCTTTATTTCTTTATCTTGACTCACTGCCCTAGCCAGAACTTCCAATACTACGTTGAATAGGAGTGGTGAGAGGGCATCCTTGTCTTGTGCTGGTTTTCAAAGGAAATGCTTCCAGTTTTGGCCCATTCAGTATGATATTGGCTGTGATTTTGTCATAAATTGCTCATATTATCTTGAGATACATTCCATCAATACCTAGTTTATTGAGAGTTTTTAGCATGAAGGAGTGTTTAATTTTACCGAAGTCCTTATTGCATCTATTATCATGTGTGTTTTTGTCATTGGTTATGTTTATGTGATGGAGTACATTTATTGATTTGTGTATGTTGAACCAGCCTTGCATCCTGGGGATGAAGCCAACTTGATTGTGATGAATAGGCTTTTTAATATGCTGTTGGATTTGTTTCATTTTTATTTTTAATGTTTCTTTATCAGTGAGATACCTGACTTTCAAATAGTTGTTCTAGGTTCCTCTTGACTACCAAGTAACTCCTTAGAGAATATCTTCAATGATCAGATGATAAAAGGTGTAGGCTATGACCAAGAAATAGTCTGGGCTTTCTACCTAATCTCAGATGAGAGCATCTGTCCTTTATCTGTACCAAACATTAGACACGTGCTAAAAAATTGCCTAAAGAAAAGATTTATCAGCTTCAAAAATGTTTTAAAACCTGTAGTAATACAAAGTACTTTAACATGAAGAATTTAGAATGGGATAAAATATAGAGGGCATTTTTTTTTCAATTTCCTGAGTCGGGAAAGCATAATATGAGTATGTATCTTTATTTTATTATCTAAACATAGCTAACATTGTCTGCTTTTGTTTGTTTGTATTTAGATTCTTTCCCAGACTAGATATGTTTCCTCTTAGTTTTAAGGAGCCTCCATGTGCATACATCTCTGGATCTGCAAGACCAGAACTTTAGTGTTTAAATTTTTTATAGCAATCCGAATCTCAGACCCAACTTTCCTGTTGGTGCCTTTAGGAATAAAACAAACTTTTCACTTACGAAATACAGAGGAGTCTAGTCTTCTTCATATACTGAATGTGATGGACAATATGGGCTGAAGAGTTTGCCAGAGACAACAACTGGAAGAAACATGTTTGGTCTTGGGATTAACGTGTATAATTGTTACAGAGCACTCCAAATTATCCATTAAATCAAAACCATTTTGATATCATCCTTACCCAAATGGAATATTGGGAATGCTCAGTCTCAGTACTAATTTTCGGTGGAGTTTTATTGGCTAACCTGATAATCCATTTCCTTGTTCCCTTACTGGAATGGATAAAAAGTTATAAAGCATCATTTGCCTAGGAAATCTTTGGAAATGAATTAGATCTATTGCTTCTAGAAAAAAAAATTATGTTAATCTAAAGCAAAATGTGCTTTTTAATGGAGATAATTCAAAGAGAAATTAAGATAATTAATTCAAGGCAAGAACATGTCTGATAGCTGATTAAACTACTGGCGGAATATAGTGAAAACCTTCTTGATAATCATTAAGTGATAGAAGCCACAAGGACCATATCAGGTCACAGAAATCTAAATGATGGCATCAGAAGCTACAAGGATACTTACTATTGTTTATTCATTCCCGTATCTGGCTTAGTTCTATGAAGATTTTGCACCAATGTTCTTTTAGAGTATCTACTTAAACACTTATAAAATGGTGAGAGTCATCACTAGCAACTAGAATTTAGATATCTTTATTTGGTAATTTATCTATAAGGATTTAAGAATCACTTCATCCTAAACTTTGTACTGAAAAATTGGAATGATTTTCAAATCAAGTACCAGGAAACTGAGATGACATAAAATTTTTCTAGAAAGTGAAAGCTAATGCTGAGTGTAAAAATTTCTCCTACTCCAATTCTGAACTTATATGCCAGCCACAGTTGCCATATTTTTTCTAGATCAGGTTGGAAAGTTTTTAGTCTCAGTGACTTCAGAACAGAAGACTTCTTATGATTCATCACATAGGTAATATATGTTACCATTGTTTCATTTGACCATATCATACATCAGCTAAAACAGTAGGCAATATTACATACTGAATGATTTAAGTGATACTCATTTTTTTTTTCTTTTTCTTTTAATAAGACAGGGTTTTACCATGTTGGTCAGGCTGGTCTTGAACTCCTGACCTCCTCATTTTTTATGTTTTATGATTATGTTTTTTATATTGGATAGTTTCCTTCTGTGTGGTAATAATTTTCCTAGTTAGAAACAATGTCTTCAACTTTTATTTTTAAAAATTCAAATTTTCCAATAATAGTAGGTAAATTCCAATTGAAAAATCAAATAATGCATAACCTTTATTTCATGTGTATTTCTAAAGGATTATTAAGTATTGATAATTAGTGAGTGACTAGGAGCTATGGTATTAACATGGCCACAACTAGGCTGTTGATATTCTGCATGTTAATTTATTTGTAAAGCAGTAATTAAAACCTGCTACTACTGTCAAATATTTTTATTTTTTGTTTTCCTCCTGTGATCATAGGGGAAACTACATTCTTGAGTTTGGTGATATGACTTCCCAAACAAAAGCTGGATAAAAAAAATTTCTTTTATATGAACATTTTCTACTAAATATGCTGATGGAACAATGTAAGTAAAGCACAATCTCACAAAGAGAGATAGACACTGCTTCATAACTTGTAATGAGAACTGTGTGGATGCTATAAATTAAATTTGGGCCATGGAAACTTTTGACTGACATTGAAAATTATCTGAAATTTATCGTTTTTGATGGCTGCATAATATTCCATGGTGTATATGTGCCACATTTTCCCTGTCCAGTCTATTATCGATGGGCATTTGGGTTGGTTCCAGGTCTTTGCTATTGTAAACTGCAGCAATGAACATTCGTGTGCATGTGTCCTTATAGTAGAATGATTTATAGTCCTTTGGATATATACCCAGTAATGGGATTGCTGGGTGAAATGGAATTTCTATTTCTAGGTCCTTGAGGAATTCCCACACTGTCTTCCACAATGGTTGAACTAATTTACACTGCCACCAACAGTGTAAGAGTGTTCCTATTTCTCCACATCCTCTCCAGCATCTGTTGTCTCCAGATCTTTCAATGATCGCCATTCTAACTGGCGTGAGGTGGTATCTCAATGTAGTTTTGATTTGCATTTCTCTAATGACCAGTGATGATGAGCATTTCTTCATATGTTTGTTGGCTTCATGTATGTCTTCTTTGTAAAGTGTCTGTTCATATCCTTCGCCCACTTTTGAATGGGCTTGTTTGTTTTTTTCTTGTAAACCTGTTTCAGTTCTTTGTAGATTCTGGATATCAGCCCTTTGTCAGATGAGTAGACTGCAAAAATGTTTTCCCATTCTGTTGGTTGCCAATTAACTCTAATGACTGTTTCTTTTGCTGTGCAGAAGCTGTGGAGTTTGATTAGGTCCCATTTGTCTATTTTGGCTTTTGTTGCCAATGCTTTTGGTGTTTTGGTCATGAAGTCCTTGCCTACGCCTATGTCCTGAATGGTTTTGCCTAGATTTTCTTCCAGGGTTTTTATGGTGTTAGGTCTTATGTTTAAATCTTTAATCCATCTGGAGTTAATTTTGGTGTAAGGTGTCAGGAAGGGGTCCAGTTTCTGCTTTCTGCACATGGCTAGCCAGTTTTCCCAACACCATTTATTAAACAGGGACTCCTTTCCCCATTGCTTGTTTTTGTCAGGTTTGTCAAAGATCGGATGGTTGTAGA
>PVKV010003764.1:0-139511 GCA_004027835.1 Alouatta palliata | reverse complement strand
AAAAAAAAAAAAAAAAGCTGGGCACGATGGTGGGTACCTGTAGTTCTAGCTCCTCAGGAGGCCGAGGCAGGAGAATCGCTTGAACCTGGGAGGAGGAGGTTGCAGTGAGCCGAGATCACGCCACTGCACTCCAGTCTGGGCAACAGAACAAGATTCCATCTCAGAAAAAAAAAAAAAAAAGAGTGAAGGGCAGAGTCACAGAAGGACAAACACTGCATAATTCCACTATTTATACAAGGTATCTAGAATAGTCAAACACACTGCAGAAGCAGAGAGCTGAATTGTGGTTGTCAGGGCCCAGGGGGATGGGATAGGGATGTTGCTGTTCAACAGGTATAAAGTTTCAGTTACGTGAGATAAGAAAGTTCTGGGGATCTGTGGTACAGTATTGTGCCTATGATAAACAATACTGTATTGTACAGTTAAAAACTTAAGAGGGTAGGTTTCACATTACCTTTCTTACCACAATGAAAAATATATTAAATAAATAAGTGAAGAGCATGAAGCAGGGCATGGGAGTAGATAGGGAGATGAGGAGGAATGAAGGAGGGGCCTTCCTTCCTTCCCTTTACTTCTGCCTCAGAAGGTAACATCTGAGCTGAGCTCAAGGAGAAGAAAGAACCATCATGAAGAGAGCCCACAGAAGGTGCAATGTGACAGTTGAAGCCTAATAGAAAGCAGAAGACACTTAAAAGGGACTGTGTGCAAAAGTGTAGGCAGAGCTTAATGAAACTAGCTGCCCAGGGCTACCCAAAGTGGGGGGAATCATGATCACCCCCTGGCCTGCAGGGACAAAGGGAGGAGTGGCTACCACAAGATGGAGAGGACCCCTGATAGGAGCTGTGGCCTTTGGTAAAGGAATACAACCATCCTCAGGTGACTAGGCAGCAAGGAAGGAGCAGTGGGAGTGAGTAAATGCCCTGAATAAATATCTCCTCCCCACTCTCTCTGATCTCTTACTAGTGCTTCCCATTCGCCAATTCCAAAAGGAAGTCAGGAAGCAAGAGTGTTCATCGATCCAATTCATACCATCAGCCTACTGGCACATAGAACAAGATGAGAAAGACTGAAGACTGGGTCTAGAAGGGCAAATGGAAGGCATCAGCATAAACACCAAGTGCAAAGGCTTGAGATGGGAAATAGCATAGCCTGTTCAAGGAGTAGAGGGGCTACTGCACTGGAGCTTCTTAGACAAGGTATAGGATGTAACAGTCAGAAGATAGGACCCAGATCATGTGGGGCCCTGTATGCCATAGTGAGGTGCTGGTATTTAATTGTGTCCAACAGGAAGTTGTTTAGAAGGGTGGGATAGGAGATGGAGTCAGATCTCACTTTTAAAGACCACTTTTCCTGCTGTGTGAGTGTGTACTATAGTCATGGTAAGGGTGGAGGCAGGAAACAACCAGCGCAGCAGGGGTGCAAGTAACTCATCCCAGAACTCACATGTACAGAGAAATTAGACTTCTGCTTTGCCTAGATCTGATCTATTCTTGCTCACTAACTCCTATGCACTACAGAAAAACAAAAGAGCAGGGGATAACCTTAAGATCAATGCAATAATTTAAATCTTTCTTTTAAGTAAAACTCGGCCTCTTTGGTTAAACATACTTGTCTCTAGATTTCAGCACCATTACTGGGTCCCAGGACAGTACCGGGGAGAGAGAAATGTACATGACCTTGCAGGTTTTGGGGAAAAGGTCCTCAAAACCATGCAGGGTCTTTTGGCTCCCCAGCAATATGCCTTGTTCCCCCTGTCATTAGCCCTCAATGGTGTCATTAGCACTCAATGGTGTCATTAGGGCTTATGGCTTGAGGCTACAGCTGGCAGGCATCTTGGTCTATGCTCCCTTTCAGCTCAGTTGGACCTGATGACTACTTGTATGACAACCTCATTCATCTCAGCTCTCATAGGCATCACAAACCTTTCTGAGCCTCTGTAAGTCCCCTATCTCAACAGGCCTATGCAGGCCTTGTCAGCTCTCCAGTCTGCATTCATGCCTTGGGAGAACAGAGGAAGTACTGGAGATGCAAATTAGACCATCACTCTCCCTGACCACATCTCTGAATTTATTTCATGTGGTTACCCTGCAGGTTTGCCAAGAAGGTCCCTCAAGGAGCTTCCAAGTGGCATCTTTCTAGTGCCCCAGGCTGGAAGCAAGGAAGGAACCTCTCTGCTCCATTTTTATTTAGGAATTTAACAGACTTCTCACTGTTCAGGATTGAGACCAGAAGGAAGATGAGAGTACTGAACTCACCATCTATCTCCTCTGACCCCCTTCTCTCTTCCTTCTCCAAAACTCTGTTGAGGCTGGAATGCAGGCTTCGTTATCATAGCCCTCAACTTCTGAACTGCAGCCTCATTACTGGTGAACAGAATAAACATTCTATTAATATTTGTTATGGTAGAAATTTATAGTCTAATTTTCCAGGCCTAGTCCTTGCTACAAAAATGAAAAATAAAAACATTTATAAAATCCTTTCTCTCCCTACATGGACTAGTTTTTAAGCCTACTGTCTTTCCACAGAACCCTATTTTTGAATGTCTTAGCTCTTCCTTTGAGTTGGCATTCATTTATCTCTCAGAGGCAGACATAGTCAAGAAAACGAAAAGCACATGAAATTGTTCCAAACCATGGCCATCATGACACCTGCTAAGAAGCTATCCTAATGTTCTAGGTAAGAAATAACCATAGCTTGATACCTGTTGGAAGTGGAGGAGAGAGCAGGGGAGATAAGTAAAAGGAAATAGGATGAGGAAATATCTTGGAGGTAGAACAGAACTGGCTGATGGATTAGACAATAGGAGTGAAGAAAGCTGAGGAAACAAAAAAGACTCGTAAGTCAGTAACACACAACTGGTTGTCCATTTTTACAGAAATGGAGAATCCTGGGGAAGAAACTGGTGTGCAGTGGGAAAACTTAGGGATTCTGTTTGACCTATTAAATTGAAATTCCAATGAGATATCCAAGTAATATGAATAGGCCACTAAGATGAGAAGAGATGAGGATAAAAATTTGGGAATCAGCAGCATATAGATGGTGCATAAAGCCAGTGTACAGTATGAAGAAAGGCTCCATCTGTGCATGGAAGGCACCGGGGCAGAAAGCCTCCATAGGCCTGCCCATGTCAGGCCAAAGAAGAAGAAACCCCAACCACTCCCAAACCTCCCACAAGCCAAGCTCTCAGATTCAGCATAACATTTAAGATCCAGAATCAGGCATCACAAACCTATCTTCAATTTAGCAATAACCAGAGAGGAGAGAGAAAACGTATATGTTTAAACTGGTCATCATTATTGTACAGGCTTTTATTCCAAAGAAAGTTAGAAGTATTTACTTGGGACCAGTCATCATGGAGAAAACTCCCTGTAAAGCAGGAGACCAACAAGAAACAGCATTTTCTAATAGTCTGGACTGTTCTATCAATGAAGGATCTTGTGATATAGCAACTTTTCAGCCCAGAAGCCACCTAGACGGTTGGTTCTCTAACCAGTCAAATTAAACTATGGTTTATTTTCTGGCCATGTTCTCTAACATTTTTGATGCTGGTAGGAACAGGGAGAAAAGAACTCAGGCCTCTCTACCTTTACTGGGGAAAAGGGCCAGAGCAGGGAGCTTGAGGAGGAGTGAAAGAAATACTATTCCCAAGGAAATAGCCCCACCTGCTGAAACAAATTTCCATCTGGGTTGGGGAGGTAAGGGTATGTAAGATTTGAGTTTTTTCAGTTATTATTACTACTTAACAACTATAACCTTCTTGCTCCCTCTACAGGGCAAAGGTATGAATAACATGACTATAAAGAAAAAAATTATTTTCATAGAAGCCATGGCTTCATTCTTATCTGTACCTTTCTTCATCACTTTAAATGAGTATTTAAAAAGAGAGAAAAAACAAAGGCAATGAATTAAAATTCCTCTGGCACTTTCCACATACTCTGACATTTGAAGCCCAAGAATTGGGGGCGCTTTGCAAGTAAAGCCAGCTCTATGGCACTAGTCAAATACTTAAAATTGGCCCTGTAAGATGGAGAAATGATACAATATTGCATTGTCTTTATTCATCTATTTCTCTAAAGAGCTAATCATTTATTCTGGAAACAGGAGGATTCTGTGAGATGGTGTTCCTTCACATGCAAATTCATTCTAGAAGAATTGCGTCTGGACTTCGTTTGAGGTTTTCTGAATTGTAATGAGGACATAACTGTTGCCAGGCAACTTTGTACTCTGGATATAGGTGCACATGAAAGTTAAATTACCTTATTATTTTAATGAATCTACTCTGACAGTAGTCACGGTATAACAATTTGTCTATCTAGATTCAGTAGCCGAATGAAGGAAACAAGGCCAGGAGTCAAAGACAATAAACATTAATAAAGCCAGTTCTCATAAGACCATTCTCCAAGGTTTCAGTACAATGGTTCCAAAGTAGCACTGAGACTAATTTTAAAAAGCTTCATTTCAGCCTAATGATTTTGCAATAGAACAGACACTGATAACATTTAAGACAGAAGGAGTCATATCTCAGAGCTGTAGGTTCAATTTGGGTGACAGTGTTTTATAAACACACAGACAGACGGTAAATTGCTTTAGCTTTCAAGATTATTGCTGCAATAATTAACTATTCTTTCAGAAGAACAAACATTTGTCGCCACTGGCAATGAACAGATAGCAAAAGACAAATCACACTACGACAAAGTAAAAATAGTAGAAAGGGAACATTACAGGTGATTCTATGCAATTTAGCATGTGACAAAAGTGGCATCTCAAGCCACTGGGGCAAAGTTGTACTTTTTAATAAATGGTGCCAGGACAACTGGGTAGCCAGCTGGAAAAAATAAATAAAATTAGATCCACATTTCATGCCACACAAAGGAAAACTCCAAATGTATCAGAGATCCAAGTACAAAAAAATAAAATTATACAAATACTAGAAGAAAACATGAGTAAATTACTCTCGGATCTCAGCATAGAAACTAAAACTTAAAATAGAGGCAATAAAAGATAATTTGACGACACAAAAATGAAATATAACAAATGGTAAAACAGCAACACCACCATCACCATAAACAAAGTCAAAAGACAACTGACAAACTGGGAGAAAATATCTGCAACAGACACATCCCTAACATGTAAAGAGCTTTTGAATATCAAAGGAGAAAGGACCAAAAACCCAGTATGAACAGACAACTGAACCAAAATATATAAAATGAAATATACCAAATGGCCCTTAAATATATGAAAAAACTGTTAGCGTTACAAAAACGCAACCAGGCATGGTAGCTCACACCTGTAATCACAGCCCTTTGGAAGGTTAAGGGAGGAGGACTGCATGAGCCTAGGAGTTTGAGACCAGCCTGGGCAACATAGCAAGACCCCATGTTTACAGAAAAAATTTAAAAAATTAGCAGAGTGTGGTGGTGCACACCTGTAGTTTCAGCTATTTGGGAGGCTGAAGTAGGGGATCACATGAGTCCAGGAGTTCAAAGGTGCAGTGAGCTGTGATCATGTCACTGCACTCCAGCCTGGGGAACAGAATAAGACCTGTCACAAAAAGAAAAAGAAAAAAAAGAAAAATGGATGTTTAAACAACACTCAGATGCCGTTTCTTATTTATCAGATTGGCAGAAAATACAAAGTATGACAATACATTCTGTTGTCAAGACTGTGAGAAAATATTCTCGTACACTGTTGGCAAAAATGAAGATTGATATAGCCCTCCTGGAAGGAAATTTAACAACTCTTAGCAAAATTATAGATGCACTTAACTTTTGTCCTGGCAATTCTACTTCTAAGAATCTACTCTGAGGTTAAACCTCCAACAATATAAAATTAATATGCACAAGGTTATCTACTACAGCATTGTAATTACAAAATATTGGAAGCGACCTAGATGCTCATTGTTCATATATAGAAGAGTGGTTGAATAAACTATGATGCAGTCAACATAATGGAATACTATACAGCTATAAAGAAGAATGAAGATCTCCATGAACTTATATTGAGTGATTTCCAGGACACATTAAATTTAAAATGCAAAATGTGAAAGAGTATCTACAGTATGCTACCTTTTATGCAAAACAGAATCTAAAATATATATATATTTTTTTCATATGTATATTCACTTGTACAAAATAATAAACCATAAATTAATGAGACTGCATAAGAGTAAGTGGGAACAGGGCAGAAAGGAATAGGAAAAAGAAACAGGGTAGCAGTGATAAAGGGGGAGTAAAACTTTTTTAAGTATACCTGCTCTTAAAATCATATGTTTCACATAGCCCCAAAATAAATAAATGATTAAAATAAACACAGACGTGAGGGGGACAACCAGAAATGGAATAAACAGTAACTAGTGAACTTAATTGTACTGCAAATGAATAATATGACAAATGAAGATGGTGAGATGGAAAGCTATCCTAAGTATTCTATTACAAAAAAAAAAGAACTATATATGTGTGTACATGTGAGTTAGTACACATACATGCATTTTCAAGCTCTGTCTTCTGAGAAGCAATAAGCACACCTAGCTCTAGGATCTTGGTTTCTAAATACTAGTCTCTAATTAAAGGAACCAAAGCTCCTTGGAGAAACAGTTGATTTCAGGCCTAGAACAGAAAATATAGATGAGCCTAGAACAGCTTCTGATGCCAGAAAGGAGTGCTCAAAAAATGACAGGGGTATGCTAAAAAAGGACATAGGAGGCCCAGCGCGGTGGCTCACGCCTGTAATCCCAGTACTTTGGGAAACCAAGGTGGGTAGATCACCTGAGGTCAAGAGTTTGAGATCAGCTGTCAACATGGTGAAACCCCATCTCTACTAAAAATATAAAAATTATCCAGGCATGGCAGCAAGCGCCTATAATCTCAGCTACTTGGGAGGCTGAATTGCTGGAACCCAGGAAGTGGAGAATGCAGTGAGCCGAGATCACACCACTGCACTCCAAACTGGGCCAACAACAGCGAGACTCTTTCGCAAAAAAAAAAGGACATAGGAGTTAACTAGAAGGAGCTCCTAATGGCTAAGGTGGAAACACTTTGAGCAATAATATACATATGATAGTAACAGATTATGCCCATAAGTCCAAATTGATAAAAAAAAAATAGCATTTCAAATTAACAAATGTGAAAAAAAAAGATGGAAACAAATAATCACTACTAAGCAAATATCATAGCTAATAACTGTTGCAGGGAACTATCAATGGATGATAAAATTAGTGGACAAAGGTACAAGAAATAGGGTATTTCCATAGTGTCAAAGTATCTCCCTAAAAGATACTTATTAATTACAAAAGGAACAATCATCACCTTATAGTGCAGAAACCTGACAAACACTATCTCAATAAAGTGATCAAAGTAAACCTCACCTAGGCTAGGTGCAGTGGCTCGCACCTGTAATCTCAGTACTTTGGGAGGCTGAGGCGGGCAGATTACTTGAGGTCAGGAGTTCAGGACCAGCCTGGCCAACATGGTAAAACCTTGTCTCTACTAAAAATACAAAAATTAGCTGGGTGTGGTGGCACACACCTGTAATCCTGGTGGCTAAAGCAAGAGAACTGCATGAACCCAGGAGGCGGAGGTCGCAGTGAGCCGAAATCATACCACTGCCCTCCAGCCTGGGTAACAGAGTGAGACTCCATCTCAAAAAAAAATGTAAACATCACCAGTAATAAGACATTTGAAATCATGTACCCCTTGACATTATACTGAGAAGGACATAGCCTCATTTCTGTGGCATTATTGCAAAAAATGCATAATCTCACTCTAATCATGAGGAAACAAACAAATCCCAACAGATGGATGGTCTACAAATAACTGCCCAGCACTCTCCAAAAGTTGTCAAGGTCATGAAGGACAAAAACTGATTAGAGAGACTACAGAGACATGACAACTATATGTACTGTGGAATCCTGGTTAGATCCCAGACCAGAAGGATATTAATGGGGAAACTGTTGGAATTTGAATTGTTTGCAGATTAGTTTATAAGTGAATTTCCTTATTTTTAAAAGTCTTTTCTGTAAGTCTACACATATTTCAAAATAAAAGTCTTTTTGAAGCTTGGAAAAAAAAGTGGCTCCTTAAGGTGAAAATATTGTACATTTCTGAAGGGAGTGGCCATGTGGAAGACCTTACTGTTTCTGGATTTAAGTTCTACAGATATTAATGTATAAATTCTGTAGGAGGAATGTTGGACACTAGAAATCAGAACAACATTTTGCTTAAAACATAAAATAAAATATAACCTATTTGTTTAGCTGATTTGGAAAAAACAGAAATAATAATGTGCTACTTGTGCTTTTTCTATTTTCAGAGCTATAACTTTCAAGTTAGTAAAGTAGTCACTGAATGTACACTATGTGCTAAGATTTGAGCTGGGTCCTACTAACTCCACAAAATTTTACTGGACATCTCTTATGTACCACAAGTGAGAGGTGCAAATCCTTTTGGTCTCACCCCTTAGTTAATGCTTGCCTGGCCAGACTTAAGCAATAGGAGAGATGTCAACAGACACATGTTTTCTCTTTTTGTTCCCAGGCAAACAGTTCTGAGACATATTTAAAAG
This sequence comes from Alouatta palliata, assembly GCA_004027835.1. Classification (NCBI taxonomy): domain Eukaryota; kingdom Metazoa; phylum Chordata; class Mammalia; order Primates; family Atelidae; genus Alouatta; species Alouatta palliata. The sequence continues at coordinate 130,952 of PVKV010003764.1, read as the reverse complement.
AAGAGTCCATCAAGATTGAGTACCAGTCATCCAATTTAGCAACTCAGCAACACATCACGGTATTCCCCATCCACCACCACCCCCATTCCCTGTTCAGTTCCCCTGATCCCTCACTTTAGCACAATGGGATCACTATCAAGTAAACTACTTGCTCATCAGCCTTTGTTCTAGACCAGGGGATATCCAATCTTTTGGCGTGCTTCCCTGGGCCACACTGGAAGAATTATCTTGGGTCACACATAAAATACACTAACACTACTGATAGCTGATGAGCTAAAAATAAAAATAAATTTTTAAAAATCTCATGTTTTAAGAAAGTTTACAAATTTGTGTTGGGCCACATTCAAAGCTGCCCTGGGCCTCATGGGGCTGGTGGGCCACAAGTTGTGCAAGCTTCTTCTGCTTTGGAGGATGGCAGGGAATGGTGGGAAGTAGGAAGAGGATGATAGAGACTGAAGCCAAGAAAAAGGCACAAACTTGCCCTTAAGGACAAATTTATCAAGGACATTTATGGAATAGATACCAATCAATGGAAATACATTATTAAATTCACAAAATACTCATAAAAATGCCTGTAAATGAGAATTATATTCAGTGAACCATCTATACCAGATACAGACCAATCATTCCAGACAGAACAAGCAAAGATGGCATTCCTTGTCCATAAAGAGAGCTCAGGAACCAAATCAGGTTGGGTTTTCTTTATGCCACATGGAAAAAAAGGCTATCAAAAGACCTCATGAACACTGCTCGAAAACTTCTTATGTATATAAGCTCCTAAAGAAGTCCATCATTAGTCAGAAACAAAGATGAAAAATGAAATCATTTTGACCTAGAACAGAAAAAAATGTATTTCAGACTTGTTTATGTGAAAGACAAGTCCTATAATTTAATTTTTTAAGTGAGAGATTTCTCTTGTGGGATATCAGATAGAAAATATCTGGTTAATTTACACAAGGAACAAAAAAGCAGAGAAGCCTAAAAGAAACACAATCAAAGCAAAATTCCAATTTAATTTGTAACAAATTCAGCCCTATTGTTAATTTTTGACAAAACAACTGCCTAACAACTTATATCAATTGCAATCACATTATTTTATAATTTGCACACAAAACTTTTTGTTGCTTTTTTTCTCCCCAGGTTTCCTTTATGATGTTTGTTCTTTAAGAAAAAAAAAAAAAAAACCTACTAGCTATGTTAAAAAAAAAAAAAAAAGAATTATGAAGTAAGACTACAGATAGCCAGTGTCCAAGCTCCTTGTTACTCGGAAAAATCACCTGGAAATAGTCAACTAGTCAACCACTAAGCATAGTGTGTCTTAAATCTGCTTCAAGGAACCAGGTAAAGTTTTGAGGATAATTGTGAGGCAGGAAAATAGGGTCTGGGGGCAGGGAACCCAAGGACTTCTTAGAAGTAAATCAAATGGAGGCCAGGCGTGGTGGGTGGCTCACACCTATAATCCCAGCACTTTGGGAGACCAACACAGGCAGATCACCTGAGATCAGGAGTTCGAGACCAGTATGGCCAACATGGTAAAAGCCTGTCTCTACTTAAAATACAAAAATTAGCTGGGCATGGTGGCAGGTGCCCGGAATCCCAGCTACTCAGGAGGCTGAGACAGGAGAATCGCTTGAACCCAGGAGGCAGACGTTGCAGTGAGCCAAGATCACGCCATTGTACTCCAGCCTCGGGGACAAGAGCAAGACTTCGTCTAAAAAAAAACTAAATCAAATGGAAACACCTCAGCTATGACAGGAAATATCCTCTTCATTTACATAGGTCATACACAGAGTAAATAACTTTGTAACTTCACTTTGGCCTATTCATTTACATAGGGTGCACATCAAGTAACCAATGGAAGCCTCTAGAGGGTATTTAAACCTCAGAAAATTCTGTATCTGGGCCCTTGAGCCGCTTGCTCAAGCCTATTCCCATCCTGTGGAGTGTGGTATCATTTTCAGTAAATCTCTGCTTTGTTGCTTCATTCTTTCCTTGCTTTGTGCATTTTGCCCAATTCTTTGTTCACAACACCAAGAACCTGGGCACCCTCAACCAATAATAATTGGGCAAAAGGGCTTCTTCTCCTGGGATGAATGGCCCCTTCAAGTATGGTAAACACACACACAAAGGATTTTAGTGTAAATGATAAGGATAAAAACACTGTTTAACTCAGATGAATTTACTTTCTTTACTTCCATATGTAACACACCTGATAAGGATGACTTAAGTTTCTAAATTCCAAACCCGTAAGGCATGTTTCCTCAATATGTCAAATCATGTTGCTTCCATTTATCTTTTATAATTTCTCAAACTATGAGATGCAAGCTTAACATTTCCAAAAACGGTTTCTCAAATAGTAAACCCCACTTCAGTAAGGCCAGGAGCACCATATTAATTCAAACAATGCACAGTGTATATGGCCAAAGGGGGAGTGAGGGCCAAGGAGGGTTGGCCCCAGGAAAATGCATGAATATAAATATATACGCAAAACTTCCCATAATTTCAGGGATCCTAGATCCTATGAAGCCCAGATCACAGGTTCAGAATGCTTTACTCTTGTTCAACCCAAATAAATAAGGTTTGTATTTTGCCATACTGATTGAGAATTTGTTGCTGCGTCAGTCCTAACTTAGGCATAAAACTTGTTACAAACGTGCCCTTTTCAAGGTAAAAGAAATTTTATTTTTGCCATCTTAATAAACTATATTGTCCTCTGCTACAAAACTTACATTTTTATCTAAAAAAGATCTTCAGAAGATAGCTTTCAAGCATTTTCTCTGTAATTTATCTTTTGCCTATGAAAAGGTCACTCTTTAACCTTTTAAGGCTAACATTATGGAAAGCATATCCAGAAGTAAAAGTCCCAACATTTATAACTTTGTAATATTTATTTCACAGCATTTTAAATTTTACTAAAGTGAGAATTTATTAATTGAAGCTATTGGTTATAATAGCTTAAATGAGTGAAATCATATAAGAATACATCCTAACACACATAGACTCAGCTGCCAAACCCAAGTAACTTAATAATCAATAGTAAAAGGAGAAAAAAAAAGCATCACATTTAATTTCAGGATGCAGCTATAACCTTAAACTCAATTGTGTTTGTGACATCATCATCCCTGTGCTTTTAGTATAAAGAGGTCCTCGATATTTGAACAATTTTCAATAATAAAACATTTTTGATAATCTTTAATCTTCCAAAACACCACTAAAGCCATAGAAAAAGATTGTTCTAAGCATAAACCAACAATACCAAAAAGAAGAGAGGAGGAGGCCAGGCACCGTGGCTCATGCCTGCAATCCCAGCACATTGGGAGGCCAAGGCTGATGGATCGCTTGAGCTCAAGGGTTTGAGACTAGCCTGGAAAACATAGTGAGACACTGTCTCTACTAAAAATACCAAAAAAAAAAAAAAAGCCAGGTGTGATGGTGCATGCCTGTGTTCCCAGCTACTTATGAGACGGGAGATGGGAGGATTGCTTCAGCCTGGCAGGAGAGAGGTTGCAGTGAGCCAGTACTGCACCACTACAGCTTGGGTGGGTGACGGATTGAGAATGTGCCTCGAAAACAAAAAGAACAGAGGAGTACTTCTGTTTCAGGCAATTTAGTGAATAACTTGAGAAAAACTCCTAGGACAGATGTCTAAAAGTTCTGGATAAAAAATTTTTCTCTCTCCTTAAATTCACAGCTGGACATTTGAGAATCTCCTCAAAGCTAAAAATGAAGCAAAAACTTGAATTCAGTGAGGTAGCCAAGTCCAAGAGCTAACAGCTACCACTGGAGCTTCTGCTGGTCACTGATGGACTGGGTCTTTTAGTTCATTGGTCTTTACACAGAAGCAATGGAGAAAAAGCCTAGCATGAGAGTGAGATGAAACCCACCAGCAACTCCCTCACTGGAAACAGGAAATAGCCCTCAGAGACGGAGATAGGGAAGAAATGTGCCTGTTTCACCTTGGCTCTGGAAAAGAAAGAGAAAAAATTTCCTCCATGAGTTTCTATCCACAAACTGGCCCTGCACACAAAGGCAAAATTCGTACAACGCTCAGGTGTGAAGAATCCCAAGGTGAGAATTTAAAACACCTCCAAGTAACTGGTAGAAATTTTTCTAGAACTGTTATTAAAGAGCTTTGCAAAGCCCCTCCACTTAATCAGAAATTTCCCTATCTATAATGCCTCAATAACCAAGAAAAGCAAAGAATAAATAAAATTCTGAATCTCAGTTTTCCAAAGTTCCCAGAGACTCTCAAAGTTCTATGGTCTAAGATGTTATCATAAGCTTTAATAAGTCTACTAGGGTCTATCAACTCTTGCTTTATGAGTAAATACAGGCCTGCCCAGGCATCTAGGAATATTACATCTGATTCTGGACTCTACACACTACTGGCAAGCAGACAGGACCAAATATTGCAAGGAACTCATGCTAAACATCCAGTCTTATCAATAGGTATGAGCAGCCTTTCCCCCAAATCCTCCCAAACAAACTTCACACAACCTGAAACCTAAAGATTTGGTCTTCTGAAAGAAACAATTTACTCATTAACTGACAAAATAAAGCATACAATCAAACTGAGAATTGGGATTATACACATTTTCCTTTTGGAGAAAATCCAGCTTCTGATAGTTCCATTTTCTTGTAATGAGGTCAGATGATTTTCTAGGTAAAATACAGGGACAAACAGACAGAAAATCTAAAATCCCATATCATATCATATCATATCTCAAGAAAAAAAAAAGCTCCTCTCTCTACCAAAACTATGCTTGGGACCTTTTGTGGGAGCTAGCTTTTGTACACAAACTTTCACAGACAGAAAGCTTGAAAGAGAACTAGGGAACAGATTATGCATATTTGGAGACTATCTCACTTTATCCAATTTAAAACAACCTAATTAATAGTCTTGACACTATAAATTTCATTGCCTGGAGCCAGACCACTCTTCATAAGTGGTCCCAAATCAAAAGGATTTGACAATACCCATAGGAGTATTTTCACCAAAAACAGATGACTGAGTGGATTTGTAACACAAAAACCTACTGGCTACCACCTGCAAATCAAATAGAGGTTTGTTACCTTGGTAAACTTCTAACTGCCTTCAGGATAGTCCCTGTTATCATCCAAGATATGTTTTGATTAATCAACTTACCCTCTGGAAAAAGCGTTAAGTTTTCTCTTATGAAAGGAGAAAAAGTGGGTCTTGGTTGAGAATCTAAACTCTAATCACTCAGATTCTGAATTGCTTTCTGCTGTCTTCAAGCCTCTTCACTTTGTAAGAGGCCTAGAGGTAGAGAAACTCCTGCATGCTATGGTTCAGAGAAAAGCAGGAAAGCTAGAATAAACAATGCTATCACAACTATAGAACTCCCTGCCCAAGAGGTTCAGAACATGGAACTGAAAAAGAGCCCATTAGTTATAATATTGATGTCTTGAGACAACATGTGCTATTTTAGGGGGAAATGGTATGCTTATGGCCCTGCAGATGTCTCTGGCATCTCTAACAATACTAAAGAGATCTGGTGAGCTAACAAAGAAATCATAAAATTAATCATAATTAATTTCATGATCTGACTAATAATTCCATACCTGGTACTGCAGACTCATTATATAGGAGATAAAATCTGTTCTTCTAGCTTAATTTGGATACTATTGACTCATGGCTTAGACGAAGACAACAAACTGATCATAAGCCTTCTCTTGATATATTTTAGTCACAGGGGCTCAGATGGTGTGTTCTCAAGTTTTAAATGCTGTTGTCCAACTGTTGTTCTTACCACACGATTAAACAAATGATCATTCAACAAAAAGAACAGAGAAACCTAACACTTGAATGTTGAAACAACCATCTGGGAAATGATGCATGATCATGATACTATAAATAACAGTGAAGTTCTAGATTGATCACATCCCCAATATGGATCAGGCCAAAAAATGGCAATAAGGCAGTCAAAAGGAAAAACTGTTTCTTCTATACTCACAACACTTCTGACACAAAATGTATGGGAGCATTCCACACCAAGCAATTCTCCAATTCTCTGTGGATACCAACAGGGTGTTCTACAATTTAATTCTGACACTGACTACACAGAGTCAGTGCAGACCCCACAGGTTAAGGGCTCATTCCCACAAGACTGTCCTCCTTACTCCACTTCAAATGCCAATCAAAAGTCTAAGCCTCCCACGTTTCTGACATCTATAAATCAGGGGTCCCTATGAACCCCTCCTAAGGTTCAATGGCTTACTAGAATGGTTCACTGAACTCAGGAAATGCTTACTATTTCTGGCTTATTATAAAGGATACAACTCAGGAACGGCCAGAGAAGAGATGCATAGGGCAGCAAGGTATGTGGGAAGGGATACAAGTTTCCATGTACTCTCTAAGCATACCACCTTCCCTGCACCTTCATGTGTTCACCAACCCAGAAACTCCTAGAACCCCTTTATTAAGGGTTTTTATGGCAGTTCTATTACACAGGTATGATTAATTCAATCTTGGTGACTGAATTCAACCTCCAGTCCTTCTCCCCTCCTGGGAGGTCAGGGGGTAAGGTTTAAAATTTCAGTCTTGTAATCACAAGGTTGATTTCCCTGGTAACCAGTCTCTGTTCTGAAGCTATAACATTTAGGGGCTTTCACCACCACTCTTTTCATTAAAATATAAAAAGACTCACCATTCACACCAGAGATCTCCAAGCTTCTGACAAGCTCTTGTGTCAGGAACAAGGAATAAGATTTAAAAAGATACACTTACAGCCCATCACTAAGGAAACTGCAAGAGTTTTAGGAACTGTGTCAGAATGTGGGGGGCAAAGACCAAATATATATTTCATATTATATTACAAGAAGATATACTAAGAACCAAAACCATCTGCACCCACACAGCTTACTGTCAATATCAATAACTGTCTTCATTCACATAGCATTAATATTCTAGGAATCTTAGCCAGGATGGTAAATTTGCAAATAATTTTATTTGTTCAAGACATAGTCCTTTATCTGAACACTACACTAATGGACATATCGTAATCATTTATATGAACACTAAACTACTGAACTTACCCTCGTCAAAGTAAATACTCCTTTTTCAGAATACAGTATTGAATGTCTACTTCTCAAGATTCACTTTATTTTACTTTTGAGATGGAATTTCACTTTTTGCCCAGGCTGGAGTGCAGTGGTACCATCTCGGCTCACTGCAACCTCTGTTGTTCAAACGATTCTCCCCCAAGTAGCTAGGACTACAGGCACATGCCACCACGTGTGGCTAATTTTTGCATTTCTAGTAGAGATCATGTTTCACCACGTTGGCCAGGCTGGTCTCAAACTCCTGACCTCGGATGATACGCCCCCTTGGCCTCCCAAAGCATTGGGATTACAGGCGTGAGACACCATACCTAGCCAAGATTCACCTTAAAATCCTGTCCTCAAATTTGTCTAATCATAAGACCCCAAATTAAAAGACCCACCATAAGCCAGACACCCAAGGAACCCAAAATATCCTGCCTTTGCTCTACCTTTAAGACATTACCACGATGCTGTCAATGTAGTAATCAACAAGATTATTTTGGTGTATTTCAGGAAGACAGGATTTTACAATAGAGTAGGAAGTTTAAATTACAAGGTGCCACACAGAAAAGTCCCATGCAAAATTACGGCAGCATAGCATTGAAGTTACTACACTCACATTCGCCCAAAGCGTACTTTAAGAAATACGGATCTCTTAGGATGTTTAAAGTGGTTGCTTTAAAAAGGGGTTCTACATGCAAACAAACTCGTGAAATATCAGCTTCAACAAAGGTAAACTGGTCTTATTAGCAATGTGTACTGTAAACATCCAACTGGAACATACTATATTAACATATTTGTCAAACTCATTTGACCATGAGCACTGTCCTCGTAAATATTTTGTGGGATTAGTGTTCTACAGAAAATAATGTGAGAAACACTGAACTCTACTAAAGCCAATGATCCTAGGTTCAAGTCTTCATTCCAACACTTATTTGTGGTGTAACCTCATCCGTCTTTTAGCTTCTCAGTTTCCTTATCTGTAAAATAATAATATTTTATTTATTTATTTATTTTAGTGTGCTCTCTCTATCCACTAATAGAGATTGTTGTTAGAGTCACGCTTGAGATAAAGAACATGAAAGCCCTTTGCAAACGTGAAAGGCCTTTGCAAACGCAAAAGCGACATACACATGAATAAAACAGTATTTTTGTTTTGTTTTTGAGATGGAGTCTCGCTCTGTTGCCCAGGCTGGAGTGCAGTGGTACAGTCTTGGCTCACCGTAACCTCCACCTCCTGGCTTCAAGAGATTCTTCTGCCTCAACCTCTGAAGTAGCAGGGACCACTGGTGCATGCCACGACACCTGGCTCATTTTTGTATTTTTGGTAGAGAAGGGGTTTCACCATGTGGGCCAGGCTGGTCTCAAACTCCTGAGCTCAAGTGATCAACCCAACTCAGCCTCCCAAAGTATTGGAATTACAGGCGTGAGCCACTGAACCCAGTGAACAAATGGTTTTTACAGTATCTCACGTTAGGGACAAGGTAAATCCATGTGGATCATGAGACAGTAGTATTAGTGAAATAAAATGGAAAATATTCTATTAAAAGGTTTTTTTTAGCAAAGTTGGATTACTAGCACAGTTGGGGCCTTCCTTGTGGCTTAACTCAAGATCAGTGGTAAACAGCAGAATGAAAAAATACATCAAGAATTTATTAAGATGACAGTGCCAAGACACCAATATGATTCCATGTGAATCTCAACACTTCTCCTTGCTATGATAAATTTTATAATGATGCTTCTAAAACAAAACAAAACAAAAACTCTCAGTAATCCAACTGATCTTTTTATTCCTTAGTGGCTCCCCATATGTACAGGAGGAAGTGTCACTGTTGTAACTAAAATGCCAAGTTAATCATTCACCTTGTGAGTCTATCTTTTCTAAACACAGACACAAAGAGTAATGAAATTACTACAGGCATGGGTGTCACAATACAAACTGTCACCTGACAGATCCCTTAAGTCAATAGCCCTTTTTGATCAAAAATGAGTTCTATTTAACGTGACCAGAGCATTTAACTTTACAGTTGTATCACATAGCATGGCTTCCAGTAACTCCACTCAAAGGAAACTTTGTAAAGGAGGAAGAAATCTATTGATTGGGAGGAGATTTGAATACACATACTATCTGCCTTTCCATGAGCTGTCCAATGAGGAAACTTCAGTTTATTCATCTCCCACTAGATGTATTGTTCCATACTTTAAAATGTTACAGCCCAGTAACATTTTCCTCCAAATAAAAGATACAAGAAACTGTCAACTTCTAACTTTACTAAGGTCATTTTTTAAAAATCTACTACCATTTTTTATTTTAAAAACGCTAAGTAGAAAGATATAATCTCAGAATAAAGGACTGCTCTAAAGATTAATAAAAATACACCACAATGCCCTATTTTTGTGGACTATAATTTCTTTGGAATCTAATATCCAAGATCAAAGTAAGTAACAGATCATTTTATGTAGTTTGCATGTACGCAGCTACAAATCAGCCAGAAAACTGGGACCATTTAACGACCTGACTTTACATATTAACATTGAATGTAACTAAAAATGTTTATATGTGATCTATTACTAAAAATTACCAAATAATTTGGCTTCTCCAGCAATAAGGTGTCAAAGCATGCACTGACAAGGAGCTTGAAAATCACACCCCAAAAAAAGAAATCACATTCTTGACAGGTTTGCAAAATAATACTTTTAAAAATGGTTGCAGTTATAGTGCAAGTTACAGACTACCAAGCAGTAAGGCTATTCAACTGGAATCCACCTTTATAAACATTAGACTAGGAAACATTCGAGACAACATAAACATAGCTCATCCTTTCCTCCCTCCTTCTTAAAGGAAACAAAACGGCAAAATAATTCCTCTTTACCACCTTCAAACTTATATTGTTCCCATTCTCGGCAGACAAGTAACTTCTAAAATGATTTATAAGAATTTGCTCACTAAACATAAAATCCAAATATAAAAGTTATATTAAACAAGCCAAGCAAGGATCTTTTAGGCTCAAAGCCTGCTTTCACACTAAACAACTATATTTGAACCCAATACATACTATTTTTAGCTACCAGGATTTCATCTCTAATGCTTACAGAGCATAACATTACTATAAAGAATTATGAGCTATAATGAAATATAGATCCCTGGAAGGAAAACTATACTAATTTCACCTTTCATTATCCAGTGTGCTTGTTGTATGTGTCTGATTTGGCCCATAAATTACTTTCAGCCACATACATGCACTCTTTGTTCCCCCCACCTTGGAATGTCACAGTGAGAAAAGTAAACCATAGGCTTCAAATGAGGATTATCGGATAATGAAACAGACATGGAATGAGCTGGGTTAAGTTAAATCAAAACACCATTGTTTACGAAGTCCAGAGAGCTGACAGCCATGCTCATACTTTAATTTCAACTGAAAAGTCTTACTCAAAATGGTTAGATAGTAAGAAAAATTCTCTCAAGTAAGATGTCCACAGTTAAGGGGTATTATACCAGGACTTCCCCTTGGCCTTTCTGAGATTCTCTTGGCTCTGCCATACTGTTCATTGGTTTCATCCTCAGGCTGTGCAATGACCTCCAAATTCTGTGTATCACATCTAGATAATGCCAAACTCCAGAAAAAAAAGAGCACTCTTTTCTGAATCTCATTTTTAACAGAAGAGACCTTGCCAGAAGCCTGCAGCATCTCAATGGCTCAATTTGGACCACATATCCATTGACCATGTCAACTGCTGGATTGGATTAGCATGTGTGTTCATAATCTAAACTCAATCCTAGCAGACAAAGATGGAGTCAACTGCCCCTGAAGCATATGAATGCAGGGGAGACACAGTTGGAGGACTTAAAATCCAGCTTTTGCAGTGAAGAACAGAATGATGCTACTACAGTGACACAACACAACACTGTTGACTATGAGAGTAAAGGGCAGGGCAGGGTTTTTCTTTTTTGGCTCCTCCATCTCAGCAGACTCAGGGTATGAATTATTTCCTAGTGACCTATTTTATTTTACAAATGTGAACGTCAATGCTCAGAAGTGTCACTACATCACTACAGTTTGTTTCGAACTAACACGTTTCAGGCCTCAAGGAGTTGACAATCAGGTTTTGGAGACAAATATGAATCTAGTAATTATATTCTTAAAGGCAGAGAAAAAACTTCAGGAATCATTTTACACATAAATTGAGGAAAGAGATGTATGGTCTTTTGCTCAATGTCACTTAGCTAATTGATATAATAAATGCAAGAGAAGAAACATTACAAGACAAAATGTCACTTAACTGCCAGAGGATGAAAAAACCTACACTAGTGGGTTGGCAAGGACTTTAAACGGATTCGAGCTGACTTATGAACCAACGATGTGAGAACATTCACTGAACAGCTGATTTATTAAAGTGGTCTCAAGAATATTAATTGAGGTAGAAGGTAGGCAGATAGTTAAGAGCATTTAAAATTTCCAACCAAGAAATGTGTACTTGACTCTGTGGATAACAGAAGATATCTAAAATTTAGAGAAAGTTTCTTAAGACTGCCCTGGTATCAGGCTGGACACAGTGGCTCACCTTGTAATCCCAGCACTTTGGGAGGCCAAGGCAGGCCGATCACAAGGTCAGAAGTTCGAGACCAGCCTGGTCAACAAGGTGAAACTACGTCTCTACTAAAGATACAAAAATTTAGCCAGGCGTAGTGGAGTATGTCTGTAATCCCAGCTACTCAGGAGACTGAGGCAGGAGAATCACTTGAACCGGTGAGGTGGAGGTTGCAGTGAGCTGAGATCATGCCACTACATTCCAGCCTGGGTAACAAAAAAAAAGGAATGCCCTGGTATCTCATGAAAAATTAGCTGGATGTGGTGGTACACGCCACTGGTCCCAGCTACACAGGAGGCTGAGGCAGGACAATCGCTTGAACCTGAGAGGCAGAGGTTGCAGTAAGTGAGATTGCACCACTGTACTCCAGCTTGGGTGACAAAGTGAGACTGTCTCAAAAAAAAAAAAAAAAAAAAGCCCAGTTAGCAATATGCTGAATCATCCTAAGGACTTGAACTGATATATTCTAAGCCACTGGGTAACCTTATTTCTGACATGCTTTATTAAAAACACTGACAATAGGAAGGCTTAAAAAAATACACTGCTTAAGTTATTGTTCAAAAATGAAATATATTTCTGCTGACTATAAAAGGACTCTCTTAATTATTTTTACATTTAAAAGAAGTTTCAGATAAGTCAAACCTCTGTTTGGTCAGTTTACTTCTGTTGTTTTCATTTGTAGGACACAACCAGTCTGAGCTGTAATACCACTAGGAAGATAGGCTAAAAGTAATGTCACACACAGCCAAGTGGGTAGAGAGAAATACAAGCTGATTTCGTTACCAGGCAAAATACTGACATTATATTATCACCATTTGTCGATAATGAATCAAAATAAATAATTACTTTAAAAGAGAAGGAGGGGAATGATGTCAGCAACAGGGTGGAATAGAAGGTTCCTGACTGTCCTCCCTCCCACAGACACACTGAGTAAACACCTATACATGGATCAGCTCTCTCAAGAGAAAGCCAGAATCCAGCTGAAAAACACCTACACACCATATGGCTGAGAAAATATCCACATCAAAACAGGTAGGAAAAGTGGAGATACACCAGCACACTAATCCTACCCTGAGCATGGCACCTTAAAAACAGAAAGGAAACCAAGTCCTAGTTTCTTCCTGACTGGTGAGGGACTCATACCACATGTGCTCAGCACTTACAGTCCTTGCGGTAGGGTTTGACACTTAAATTTCTTTGCTTCACAGCAGGGCATGGCATCGAAGATTTCCCTCAAGCACAAAGAACAAAGTGGGGGTTTGAACCAAACAAGCACTCCCAGCTGCTGCTGGCATCAGCTCAGCTCCCAACTTGCTCCTGAAAGGGTTTGAACACATACTTCTCCAGTGGCTCCCTGAGATTCTGGCTTCTAACAAACCTTTACCTGGTAACCTACATAGCAAAATAAAGAATAAATCTCACTTAGGGAAGCTGAGGCAGGAGGATGACACCAGGAGTTAGAGACCAGCCTGGGCAACATAGCAAGACGATGTTTCTACTTAAAATTTAAAAATTAGCTGGGCATGGTGGTGTGTGCCTGTAATCTTAGCTACTTGGGAGGCTGAGGCAGACGGATCACTTGAGCCCAGGAGCTTGAGGCTGCAGTAACTTATGATGCTGCCACTGCATTCCAGCCTGGGTGACAGAGCAAGACCCTGTCTCTAAAAATAACGTATATAAACAAGGCTGGGTGTGGTGGCTAACAGCTATAATCTCAGCACTTTGGGAGGCCAAGGCAGGAGGATTGCTTAAGCCCAGGGATTCAAGACCAGCCTAGACAACATAGTTCAGACCTCATCTCTGAAAAAAAAGAACCCACAATTTAGCTGGACATGGGGGTGTGCACCTGTAGTGCCAGCTACTCGGAAGGCTGAGATGGGAGGGTCACTGAGCTCAAGGATGTTGAGGCTGAAGTGAGCCATGATCATGCCATTACACTCCAGTCTGGGCAACACAGTGAGGCCGTCTCAAAAAATATATACATAAATAAATAAACCTCTTCAAGTCTAAACAGGAAGCATAGCACTCCCTGTGTCACCTTCCTCAACTTGCTGAAGCTCTACAATCTCTCCAGAGAAAGAGGTTGGAGACCTGTGCCAGCAAGAATAGGAGGGATGGCACCCCCTGTACCTTCCTGACCAGTAAGGGTAATCTCTCTATGCCTGAAAGGGAAAGCAGACACTCCCTGCCTTCCTCCCTGGCTTACTTCAGTGACAACTTCAGACAAGTCTCCCCCTGCAAGGAGGTTGTGAAACTTCTGTTTGCTCTAACAGGAGAGCGGGCACTCCCAGTATCATCTTCTCTGACTTGTTCCAGCAACGAATCCAATCTGCAACTCTGGGGAAATAGTTTCTGCATGCATCTGGCATCCAAACTTGTAAATCCTTCACTCAAGCCTTTACTGGCTCCTACATCACCTAGTTCTGGAAACCAACTGAGCTCTGTACTCCTGAGTCTCCTAGACCACAGAGAACAAAAGGTGACTTTTAACTTTGTACAGCTTCAGCAGCTATCTCCCCAGGTTCAAAGTGTACAGTCTGAACAAATCTTAAAGCATCTGCTTCTGGCCTGTCCTTGATGTAAGATGGAAAGAGTCAGAGACAAACTCTGGCTCTCAGCTTCTCTGCAAGAACTGCAACATATCTAACACTCCAACTTCTGCAGTTGCATTCCAAGGAACTGGCTTCTATCCTGCCTCTCACAAGGCAATAGCAGGACTTGATGCTCTCTAATTTCTTGGGGCTCACTAAGAACAAAGGTTCTTTGGACAAGTACAAAGAGTTCAGAGGCACCTACAATCTCTGGTGGGGCTGACTGAGGAAGAACATATACATGAGACCAGTCTACCACGACTTGGAGTGGGGTTCTTTAATCTAATGAGCAAAAACTAACACAAAGAGTCAAGGACAGTAAAGAAACAGGGAAATGTATTCCAAGTTAAAAAAAAAAAAAATCATGTAAATTTCCAGAAGCCAACCCCAATGAAATGGAGATACGTCATTTGCTTGACAGAAAATTCAAAAGGACAGTCATAAAGATGCTCACCAAGGTAAGAAGAGCTATTCATGAAGACAGAAATTCAATAAAAAGATAGACAATATTAACAAGTATCAAACAGAAATCATCAAGCTGAAAAACACAACAGCTAAACTAAAAAACTCAACAGAATGATTCAACAACAGACTAGATCATGCAGAAGTATTAGTAAATTTGAAGACAGGTTATTGGAAATCATTCAATTTGAAGAGAGGGGGAAAAAAAAAAGTATGAGAAAGAATGAAGACAGCCTAAGGGGTATATGAAACATCACTGAGCAGAATATACACATTATCAGTGTACCAGGAAAAGAGAGAGAGAAAGGGACAAAAAACATTCAAACAAATAATGGCAGAAAACTCCTGAAGTCTGGAGAAGGAAATAGAAATCCAGATCCAGGAAGCTCAATAACCTAATCATGTTCATTTCAGCATTATTCACAGCAGCCAAGATAGGGAAGTAACCTAAGTTTCTGGCAATGAATGAAAGGATAAAGAAAACGCAGAATATATACATGCTGGAATACTATATAGCCTTAAAAAAAGAAGGAAATTCTGTCACTTGTAATAACACAGACAAAATTGAAGGACATTACGCTAAGTGAAATAAGTTAGGAAGAGAAATACTATATGATCTCACTTATATGTAGAATCTAAAAAAGTTAATCTCATAGAAACAATAGAAAGGTGGTTACAAGAGGCTAGAAAGAGACAAACAGGGAAAGGGAAGATGTTGATCAAATAGTACTGAGTCTCAGTTAGACCAGAGGAATATGTTTTAGTGATCTATTGCACGGCATGGTGACCACAACTAATAATAATGTAGATTTCAAAATAGCTTAGATTTGTAACATTTTCACCACACAAAAAAAGATACACTGGTGAAGTGATGGATATATTAGCTTGATTGAATCTTTTTACAATGTATACACTGATGAAAACATCACATTGCATCCCATAAATGTACACAATTATTTCCTGTCAATTAAAAATAATTGAGAAAAAACAGGACATGTTATACTTGTTCAAGCATATAATCTGACCTTGCTACTTACATATTATCAAAATTCCAACTTAAATTCATTATTACTCTGGTTTTAATGGTTTCATAAATACAAAAGTTGCTAGATAAGCAATACCAACATATCTAAATATGCAAGGACGTTCAATTAAAATTTTATTTATAGAATCATACAATCAATCACTCAGTAAAACCATGCATTTGAACTCCAATCCAAATAAGTTCTTATTAATAAATAACCTATATCGAAAGTAATATACTGTAAGAACTCTACCTTAAATTGACCACCGGGATGAATTGCTCTGTCATAAAATATGAGCCAAAATGTTCATTTGATAATTTTAATTACATCATAATCAAGTCCAGAACTATGCTTTTGCATAAGGTTGAATAAAGACACAACTGACGAGAAAAAACGGCTTTCTAAAGCATCAGTTACTGCAATAAGTTACTTTATGCAGTAACCAACATCACAAGACTGCAAATACTGAATAATTATGGTATTTCTAAGTAGCATTTATTGTTATATTCTGATAGGAGTGAAATTTTAAGACTAAAATAATAGCCGGGAATGGTGACACATGCCTGTAATCCCAGATAGTCAGGAGGCTGAGGCAGGAAAATCACTTGAACCCAGGAGGCGGTGGTTGCAGTGAGCCAAGATAACACCACTGCACTCTAGCCTGGGCAACAAGAGTGAAACTCCATCTCAAATAAAAAAAAAGGACCAAAATAAGAGATAAGAGATTGCTGAACTTCATGTACTCACACTGAAAAATAAAAAAATAATAAAAATTTTAAAAAAGATTTAAAACAAGAATTAGATTCAAATTTACCTATTCCTACCAAACCTCTGAGCTGACTCACCTGAAAGATGTGTAATGCTTACCTGTCTTGCCGTCATCGTTAGGACCATATGAATACAGGAAAACAGCAAAGCTCCAGAAGGTACTTGGTAAATAGTAGCTGTTAGATGTAGCCAGAATTCATTAAAACTTTTTTCAGTCTTTCTGATAATCATTAAGTATCTATACAATTTAGGGTAGAATACTGTATTTTCCTCTAAAGATCAGATTTTACAATACTTTAATAGTAGGGCTGAATTGATTATTGTGGGTGAAGGGCACAGAATTCTCCAGAATATTATTTATATCTTATTCCTTCCTGAACCATTTGTAAATAATCCCAAAGAGTTTCTATAAGCCTGTTACCAACTGAAAATTACTCAGATGTCTATTAGTAACAATCTTTAAGAACTCTGAGATTATATGTTTCCTGAAATTTCAACACCCTATCCATTCAGCATACTTTAAATTTTCTGTACTATAAGGGGTCTTTTTGTGTGCTTTTTTGTTTCGTTTTGCTTTGTTTTTTTTTTTTTTTTACTCTATAGAATCCCTCTGGTCACATATTGTCTAATAAAAAATTTGGCAATGTCACATATACTAAACACTAAAAAGAAAAAAAAATGTTGATTAATGAGCATTACTGTCCTTAACCATCTCAACAGAAAGAGAAGGCAGTGTTTCAATTAAACATATCAAGTACACATATAGGAACACACAACTACTCATCTGAACATTGTTAAATACAAAGTAATAAAGCGTACCTTCAAATAAGCAACTAGAAATCATACTAGTCTTCAGCTTTAATGAAGTGGTTAGAAAAAGTTTATTTTGTGCTTAGGATATTTTTCTAAGGCATCACAAGTTACACATCCAAATTCTTCAATGGTATTTTATATTCTAAAGGAGAGGTCTTTAAAGAAAACTTGTATATTATGATACCGCAAGTCTAATGGATTCACATAGCAACAGAACCTAGAAAGAAGGGGACATTAGAGAAATTGTCTACTACATAATGGTCAGTTGATTTATTGTATTTACGGTTTTCCCCCTTCTTGTAAGGTGAAAACTATATATTCTAGCTCTTTAAGGAGTAAAAATACACTACATGTTCCATCCTGTTTATTTCTACCTGTGAAATTCCACACAATATTAGCAGTCAGGAAAGAACAGGAGAATATGAAGCCTGCCTTTTAAAAAATATTAAAATGTTATGATTTTAAAACATTAAGCATTACAGACTATAAAATCAATTAAGAACTTTCTGTATATAAGCACAAAGATATATTTAAGACATATACAAGAAGATGCTTTTTCCTGAGTAGAATGCAAACTTTGTTTTATATTAAGTTTCCGTGAATTTTCAAAATATAAAATACCAAGGTTTTTCCACATCAGACAAAAATCAGGAATGTTCACCTTCATATCCAAAAAGAAAAAAAAAAAAAAATTTCAAGTACAAGTTCAGCAAGAATAATGTAAAATCTGAAAAGACTGGCCAAAATTTTAAATTATCAACAGACAGCTCGATTTGATGGATCTCTCAGTAAACTTCAGTTTGAAACAACAAAAAAATACTGTTTACTAAAACATAAAAAATATTTCCAGGAAATTATCATCCAATTTGAAAAATAAAAAATGTAACCCATAGTAAACAAGAAAAATACAAGAGAAAATCAACCTCTATTGTAATCAAGAGAATACCATGGACTTAAAAACTTCCTAAATTAGTAGCATATCGTGTATTACCATGTGTAGAAAACTGTAATTAATGTAAGATAGTTTTTATTAGTTGCATAACCTAAAAATACAAGGAAATTTTGCAATATATCTTTAAAAAAAAAAACACGGAATTATCATTGAAACACACATTTCTTGAGACAATGGGCAAAGTTCCCATTTACGGGAAATATCTTCTTTTTTTCACACAGTGAAACCAAGAAAAATGATATCAAATGAGAAATATTTTTCTCTACAATAATCTTAAATATCTTAATAATGCAATACTTGGGAAATGTAAATTTTCAAAACTCAGACTTGAAACAGGTTATTATTAAACAAATATACATAAATCTTATTGCTTGGCACGATTTTTAAAAAATAAGAGAACTATTTAAAACACCATACTGTGCTTAAATCATATTTCAAACTTGTATACCTAGTGCTTTTATGTTCTGAATATAGACTCTTCAATTTAAAAACAATCTGGACTGAACCCTGCAATCTACAAGCAAGTCACAGTTCACTTCAAACCAAATGAAATGATTAATCTTCTGTTTTTATCAAAATCATAATATTAAGATAACTATAAAATTCAACTAGGGTTTATCTGTGGCCAACGACGGACCCAGAGAGCGTTGCCTTATGGCATTCTGTGGAAAGTCTTTGTCTGTTCCTTCTTTACGTTCAGCTTCTTCTTCTGAAACATCTTCTTCATCTGCCTCTTGTTCCTCCTCCACTTTTTTCAAAGGTTGCACAGATTCTGATAATTTTTCTTAAAGACAAAGACCAAAAATGTATTTTTGTTGACATATTAGATTTGCTTTAGAGTAAAATCAAGATACAATGACTTATATGCCCAAAAACTGCTTTGGCAATTATTTATCATGTTTGGATTTCCCAAAAGGAAAAAGTTATTCAAGACAAGACCAAAAAAACCATGATATTATAAAAACAAAAATTGGTTTGAGCCATCTTAGTTATCAAAGTCATTCTAATTACCCACCCATTTATAAACTGAACTGAATTTAATGAATCAGCATTAATGTTGTGAATATGGAAGTTGTAAGAAAATATAAGGCATTAAAAAGAACTGGTTGGTCCAAAGGTAGTAAGCTATCAGAACTTACTAATGTTACTGTCACTAATGGTGATAAACAACCTTCACTGCTAAATTTGGCTGGCTTAAAAAAAATCTATCTCATATTAATTTGCTATTAATCATCTGGTCTACAAGTATACTAAAACTTCAACAGTATCTTTGTTTCAGTTCCCAGGGGAACAGAAATTACACATTTACAGTTAAGGGTTGTATTTCTGTCCATATCTTCTTCTGGTCTTATAAATGTGCTTCCCCTTCCCCAACCCCCATATATGTTATTTTACTATGTTATAGTTACAATAAAATGTATAAATCTGAAGTGTACATTTCGATGAGTAAGTATATATACACACATACACATCCTTTCTATGTTTTACATGGCGAGCTGCTAGTTAACTTAAGCCTAGAGCACACCACAGTGAGACACAGGAGACAGAATTGGGTCAAAGAGCTTTACTCTGTTCAATGATCTCAGACTGCCCCCAATCCTAGGCAATCCAGAATCGTGGGGCAAGGGAAGGGGGACCCGCAAGGAAGGATTGGGTTAATAAGGCAGAACAAACCATCAGAAAACATTACCAGTAGTGAACAATCTGTTGTTTGGTCTGCCGGACATTCATCTTTCTGTTGGGCTAATAGCCCCTTCCCTATGCCACACCACACGTGGTCCTGGTGAATACTAGTTTACAGCAGTGGTTCTCTACCAAGGATGAGTTTGTCCCCTCCACAAGGAACACTTAACAATGTCTAGAGATATTTTTGCTTTTCACACCTGAGAAAGGCAATGCTACTGGCAAGTAGGAGAGTGCTATTAACATTCAGCAGTGTATAAAACACAGTCCATCACAACTAAAAATTATCTGGCCAAAAACATCAATAGTGTCGAGGTTGAGAAAGCCTGGTTTCCAAGAAGTGAGACCTTTACACACTGGAATGCACCAGACTTTCTCCAAAAAAATAGGTGGGTGTAGAAAAAAATGAATTTCCTTCTTATTCTTAGATTGTAACTATGGGTTTCTAAAACCACCTTATTCTAGTGACTGGAAAGAACTAAGCTGATCCAGATGTCCTTGTGGGCAGAGAAGAAAACAGGGAAAAAAAAAAAATTCTAAAAAGCACCCAAATGAGAATTGAACAACGAAGGTATGGATAACCGAGTAAGTCAGAAACACAAAGCATCTTAACAACATCATTTGAGCCTTAAGGATCCAGTCAACCCTGACCTCAGACTTCTTCGCTACATAAACCAATAAATTCCAATTCTGCTTAACAGTAGATTGAACTGGGTTTCTTTAGCAACCCTAGCAACTGAAAATCAAGACAAGCACACATACTGGAAAACAAATCATGCGTTCTACTACAGAAGGGGCATGGCAATCTCACTTTTAAGTCTGGATTAATATTAGTTGTATTACTAAAGAAAAATAAATTACATAATCATATACACAGTGATTACTTACTGAAGGCTTATTATGTGTTACCACGATAATGTGAGAATTACACACTTATCTTCAAAGTGTCATAATGATTCAGTGGAACAATGTGAAATTATTCCGTTTCAGAAACAAGGATACATGCTCAGAGGGTAGAAAATGTCTGTCATACTGCTTTGCTATTAAGTGGTAGAGCTGGGATGCCCAGTCAGATCCTTCTGGCTCAGAGACCATGCTTGCCCTCTTTTTGAATTAAAAAACTCTTTATGCCTTTCAATCCCTCCAGATTAACAGATATTTAAAGGTAAAGACTTCTTTAGTGACTCTTACTGTGGATCATAACAGAGAACAGAAAAACTTGAGCAGCTTGACATGAATTAGCCAAGTCATTTTAAAAATTTCATTTCCAAGAAATGAATTCCCTTGTAACTTCCTAAAAGAGGTAGAGTATTATCTGTCATTTCCTTAGGTTCAACTCTTCTAAAGTTTCTAAAATTGTGCCTATTACACTGTCTTATCTTTCTTGTTTGAGAACACTTACCTATTTGTATACACCAGTTATGTATTCCACAGTATTGCACAGAAAGGATTCTAGAAGAGTCAGTATTCTTTTAAAAAGTTTGTATGGTCAACACCAAAAGACAAGTTATTTCATGCACAGGGGCCTATAGATTTTCCACTTTCTCTAAGATGGGGGTTCTCAAATAGTGGTCCTCAGACCAGAAACATCAACTTCACTTGGGGATTATTAGAAATGAAATGCTTGGTCCCAACACAGAACTTCTGAGTCCAAAACCCAGGGTGGAGAATCAGCAATCTGTTTCAACAAGTTCTCCAGGCAAGTCTCATTCTCAAGTTTGTTCTAAGTGGTAAGACAACGCAGACTCCAACATCTACATCCTCAGAGAAATCAATCTACGCAGACTCCCAAAGTAAACTCTTGGGAGATGAGAGGGTGATGTGGCAACAGTGGCAATAATGATTTACCTGCATATTACATGAGTTAGTATGTCCTGTGGTACATTTATGGGATCCAATGCCAGTTGCACACTGATCACCTACAGATTTTCTGACAGCTATATGATTTATGTGAGGGTGAAGACAGAAGATAAGAAAACCAAACATAATGCAGGTGCTCCTTGACTTATGATGGGGTATGCCCTGATAAAGCATTTTTAAAATATCGCAAGTCAAAAACGCATTTAGTATACCTAATCTACCTTTACATAAGTTGAAATACATGAATACACTTAACCTAACCTTATCTGCCCAGCGTCACAAAGTACTATATAGTCCTGCATACCAGTAGCCCAGAATTGCTCAAAATTCAAAATTTAAAGTACAGTTTCTAGTGAATGTACATTCCTTTTGCGCCATCGTAAAGTCAATTTTAAGTTGAATGACTGTAGGTCAGGGACCATCCGTATAGCTATTTTTATGTAGTATCTTTTTATCTACTAAATTAAATCTTACATTTCATTCACAATTTAAAAGTTGGTGAGTAAACATTTTATATTAATTTCACTTCAAAAACCTTAAACCTAACAATACCTTTGTCATTCAAGTAATCTGTGCTTATGTTTTTCTCCATATGTCAGTGGCCCTCATTGGATAAAATTATTCTATTCCCTATGCATGTCCTTTTTAGTATCAATGCAACTATCTAAGAAATGAAACTATGACCTATCAGTTATGAAAGGACAAGGTACACTATAAATGTAATCCCCATAGACTTCATTTCAGAAATTTTGATCTCAGTAAGCCCTAGGAAAGACATCATAACTAAAGGAAGATCAGGCCCCAAGTCTGATTTAGTTGAAGACTAAGCTTTGTCACTTCTGTGTGACTGTGAACCTCAGTTTCCTCAAGTACAAAATTGGAGTGGTATCACCTATGCACTCTACTACAGAGCTGCTGAAAAGCAAACAGGGTAACAGATACATTAAAAATTCTTTAAGAACTGCAAATATAAAGGCTTCCATTAACAGTACAACTACAAGATTGTGAAATGCTTGTAATAAATTGTTCTATAGCACAGTTCAGTGTCAATAACATCCTAAATCATCTATAGGGATTGCTTTTCCCAATATCCTGCCACAGAAAAACTTACAATTGGCTGGCATTCAAAGAATAATCTTCAAATATGGTGGCCACTATACTAATGAAAGAGTAGAATATATTCCACTTATAAATTGACACCGAATAAATATTATTAAATAGCTACATGCTATATGCAATGTTAAAATTCTCCATAATATAAGAGTCAAGAAAATAACAATGTTCCAAAATCCACTGGACTACATTCTTACATGAAATATACATCTCCTCTACCTCCCCTTATGCCATAGCTGATAAAGACCAACAATCCACAATTAGAATTCTAAGCTGGAAGAGCAACCTGTGAAATGTGTGATAGTGATTACAGAAATAAACAGGGCTATAGTGAATAAAAAATAAATACTTTAAAATATACTTACTTGAAGGGTATGGCTGAGGTCTGCGCCTTTTTGAAGGACAAAGGCAATCTGCCACAAATATCATACACTGTAAAAATAAACATTATAAGAAATCTGAATGTAGAATACATGTCACAGCTAATATAACTATTTTAAATTATCACATTTTAAAATATCTTTCTTCCAATCACTCCAAAAATGAAATACTTACAAGTCCTAACAACAGTCCAGAAAGCAGAGTTGCTAAAGCAAAAATAGTATATGATCCCCACACTGGCAATCCAAGGTCTTCAATAAAGTAGTTATGGCAAGTCTAAAATCAAAAGGAAAAAAAAACTGAAAATGTGTTCATTTTTGTTAAAGTGACAGCGGTAAAAATGTTTAAGATAAAAATATTTTAGTCCATACCCTGATCCACATAGATAGCTGAAAGAGTGCTGACATACTACTCATCCTAAAAATAAAAGAGATGATTAAAAAACTGAATAACATATACAGCTTTGTCTATATATCCTATTTTCTACTCTGTAATTTCCTCAACATGACAGATTTTATTGCTGTTAATCACGACTAGTGATACATCACTAACTTCACGCCTGTAATAAGGCTTGTTCATGAAAACTAAGTTTCTAAATTTTTACTACCATGTGACATCCTCATAAATAAAAATACTTGACAATATTTTTTCCTTTTCTCCTACTGTTTTGACAGTAACATTTTGTCTTTCATCTGATGACTTCTCCAATACGCTGAGTAAAGGGTTACGAGTTCCATGAAACCAGTTGGAAAATGCAACTCTTATTCACCCTTAAAAGCCTTCAAAGCATGACCAAAGGGAGGCTCAGGGAAGGACTGGAAACAGTTGTCAGGCCGATTCTTCCCACTTAAGAACTATTCCTCTTTTTTACTGAAATTGATTAAAATTTACAAGAGCATTAGTTTGACAACTTTTAATGATACATAAAATAATTACATAGGAAATAAATGCTAAGTCATCATATAAGTAAAAATTAGTATTTTACATAATTAAATCCAGGTAATTCAGATGGGCAGTTTTAAAAAGGCATGCTTCAGAAATAAGAAAGGTCTATGAGTTCCCAATTATAGCTGCTTGAAAACAGACTTACAAGCAACTACTTTCTTCTACTGGAGAAGGACAAGATTCATTCATGAGATGAGATTTCAGAGAACAAAAATCAGTTATATTTTTAGTTCAATGTAGAAAGGTTATTTTAATTATGTTTAAAGGCTTGTGTTGTTTAAAAGCCAAGTGAGAAGAGAAACAAGGAACTGAAATATAAAGCACTATATAGCCTCACTGTAGTCTGCAGTAATTTATTTCAGGAACAGCAGGTTCCAAAATTGGGTTGGGCATGGTAGTTCACTAGGTGAGTGTTGACAGAGCTGATCTTTCTCCCATTCCCAGAATCTAGAGCATTTCTCTCTTACATAATTACTGTCCCAACGCCTTATCTTCCAAGGGTAAGTATGGTGAGAGGATGGGAAGAGACAGCTTGGCCACACAGGATCAGTCCCTGGTGACTTCAGCAAAACTCACTATTCCCAGTGGTCTCTCAAATGACCAGTGAGGCCTCTTATTCCAACAGCAAAGCAGAAAGCATGCTTGCTATTTCCAATCCTTATCACTCCATAGCCACTTGCTAAGAGGAAATTCGTTTACCCTCTAGATATCTATAAAGCTCAGTGGTTAGGCATGCTATTACAGTCACTGTTTATATACACTATTCATATAAGAAGTTATCAGACAGGTGGAATAACCCACCAAACATAATTCAATTACTTTACATCAAGAGTTGAAGTCTGCAATTTAGTTGGCATCAGTAGTTTCTGACAGTCTCTATGGAGACAGAACATTAAAAAAAAAAACTGAAGTCTGGAGGTAGCATGAGCACAAGTTTGGGCCTACTCATTCCATTTATTACACAAGAGTGACAGCTTTACCCATTACGCTGTGAACACTCTTAGGGGCATTTTGTTTTTGATGATACAAATGATCGAATCTACCAAGCAAAAATATTCCTGAAAAGGTATACAACAGATTTTTATAAAATGCCTTCTCTAACTCAAAAAACATGAAAATATGTTTGACTTGGATCAAACTAAAAAGATCAAACATGTAATAAATGTGGATATACCTTAAGAGCTCAAGAAACAAATTGGGTATAAATATTTTATTTAGATAACATATAATTATCTGTTCCAATTAATTATAAAATGGGTAAGAGACAAAGCCTTCATACTTACAGAACTGAACCTGGACCAAACCATGATGAAACGGGCTCAATACTCTTCCACTCTTTATCACTTATAAAGTTTATGAAGTCCTTCTTAGTCCTTGGACCCTGATAGCGCCTAAATTCACCATCTTTACAACTAAAGAGAATCAGAATTAAATATTATCCAGCACTGAGAAATAATTTAATATTTACTTTGATATTTTTCACCTCATTTTACAGTCAATTCTAACATTCAAAAGCATGAGCAATGTACAAGTATTAATAGCAAATGATACTATTTACCTACTCCTGACAATTAGCCCTTAATTTAAACAATGAGGTTATTTTTTTTAAATCATAAGCCTTAAAATGTTGTTACTGTTATTCTTCCAAATAATAAAACTATGAAATATAGTTAAGTAGATAAATCTCAGAAAGGTACTTTTAAGCCTTATATGTAATACACATATTAAAAGAATTACATAAAAATTATTAGAATAGTGCTTGGCACACAGAAGTTATTAGCCGTTGTTAAGCTATAACTTAAATTTTTAAGGTATTTTCCTAGTACTTTTAGCCATAATAGCATCACCTCAGCCACCCTGCTTTAAATCACAGGAGGCATCTGGTATGTTGCTTCCCTTCCTCTCATTTCAGTGACTGTTTATAGTCAGCTTTGCAGATTTCCTTAGATCCACCTCCTCCTTCTCATTCCCAATGTAGAAAGTTCTGTCAGTCATACATGTTCTCTTGGTTCCCACATCTTTAACTGCAAAACCTCAACACCTACTAGGGACCTGTTAAGTAGGGTTAAGGGACCTTTTATCCACCCAGAGGTAAAGACCACAAGGAAGCCCCCCACCCCAAACACAAAGCTTTTGTGAAGTGTCATTGGAGCTATTCTTTGAAGCATAGGTAGGATTTCAACAGGCAGAAAATAGGAGAAAGGACATGGTAAACAATTTTGACTAAAAAAAAAGGGCAGCAAATTCCAAATAAGATCGGGGGCACTAGGAAATGAAAAGGAAAGGAGAGACTGAAAGGGCATGTGGGGAAAAGGACTGACTGAGAAGGGCAGGACAGAAGCACTTATGGAGACAGAGAACAGAAATTTAAATAGATGTAAAGGGAGTAGGGGTGAATTTTAAAAACATGAAAAAAGAAAAAAAGGGCAAAGAAAAGCAAGATACAAATACCAAGAATTGTCAACTTATTTTCAGTACCTCCTGGTATTTAACTCACCAGCTACATGATGTTAGGGTACACAGCAGGTACACAGGCTTGAGAGTTCATACCACCAATTGAGAAGATAAAGCCAAACTAATAGGTCTGACACTAAAGACTACATAACCTTGCTCAATCTGATTTAATACTCAACTGTCACCTATTAAGCTATCCAAGGCTGTACAATAGCACTTTCTTAGCTACTTTTTGGGCATATCATGTTCCTGTTAATGACTGTTTATGAGATTGTCCTCAGAACAAAATGCTTACCCTGCACTCTTAAAATTCCACTTTCAAGGTTTCATTTAAACCTCACATTCACTAGGAACCACTCTAGGTAACAGTGATTTTTCCTTTACCCAATTTCCTACAGGACTCACCACTACTCTGGACTCATAATCACTTATCACACCATTTTACAAGAACATCACTTTCTAAAACAACTGTAAATCTTTGAGAACAGAGACTGTTTCACATATCACTCAACTACCTAAAGGCACCTAGGATAACACTAAGCAAAACAAGCCCTCTAAAATACCTGCTGAATATAATGAGATTACCTCAGCTTTTCAAACAGGATCCAAGCGAGAGGCCTATACTTCTGATTACACTATAATGCATCCTTCTCCAAACTGAGAACCTTCAAATACTTACTGATAAATAGTAGGAAGAGCAGTTATGATAAACCGTCCACTCAGTCCTATAAAGAACACACAGAAGGTTTTAGATGGGCCAATCACTGACTACTTAGAAGTTGACTTTGAATTATTTAAATAGGTACTAATAGGAAAAAATATGAAATTTTACCTAATAGTTGAGCTTTGTAATATATAATTTAAAAATGAATTAGGTACTTAGAGCAACTTTAAAAAACACAATACTGCACATTATCTCAGTTAAAAAGTATGCAGAACTAGAGTACTAAATACATTTTTAAATAAATAAAAACACTTCATCATTTATACCACTGTCTAAGACTACTAGTAATTAGTCATGGGCGAGCACAAGGTAACAGGGTCTTAGATCTAAAATCAAATGAAATTGCACTTGACATTCAACAAACAAAGGCAGTTTACAGTGCTGCTAAAAATGGAAAATACTATGACACTTTCACAAGACAGGCAAAAACAACAGCAGCTAACATTAATTATTAGCCATGTGTCAAACACTGATAGAACAGAGACTTGACCTTTCTGTGCCTCAGTTTTCTTATCTGTAAAATGGGGACATTACATATTTCATGGGGTTGTATAGGATTAAATAATAAACACAAGATACTCGGAAGAGTGCTATAGTAGACAAGCACTCAATAAATATTACTTATTATTACCCTTTGGGATGGGGCAGGCAAGAACCCAAGGGTAGTGTGACCACCAGGAAGATGAGAATGGTCTGAGAAAGGAGTCTCCTTAAGGGCAGGACCTGCCACTTGTTCAGGGACCAAGTCAGGAGTACACCTGACCTCACAACTACAAGGACTTTGTATTCAGGGACCCACATCCTCAAATCATAGGTTCTAAATTTAAAACTCAATTTCAGAGATTCAAGGAATCTTCTTTTGTCAGGGAATGTGACCTTGACTCCACAAAATCACTCAACCACATACTCCTTATTCTGAAGCTTGGTGTGGATGCAAATATGGCTTGGCCAATGTTCACCTGAACCATAGTGTTCTAGAACTTCTCAAAGGCATCTTACACACTAGTCTGGGGCCTGGGATGCAAGGAACAACAAATCAGAGGCAGTTATGTGGGCAAGAATAAAGAGAAGGTAACATCTTCAAGAACCCTTAAAGCAACACATTCAAGAAATGATGTGTATGCACAGTCAGGGAATCTCCATTTTGCAGACACTGCACACTAAGCCCCCATCAGAGAGGTGGACAAGACAGGTCAACTAGCTGCAGACTGTCAGGTTTTCAAAACCTAATGAAAAGTAAAGTTATGGAAGATCACATAATGTAGAAAATAGGATAAACATACCAACCCAAACAGCAAAGAAGCAAAACTAACCAAAAAACTGACAGTACCTGGCTGCTCTGTGACATCTACTTTTGCAACATTCACTTCAAGATCTTCTCCCCATTCAGCAAAACTTTCCCATTCCGGTTGAAGATTTTGACAAGCAGGGCACCACGGGGCATAACTAAGAAATACAGATTTAAAAAAAAAGGAATTAAGCACTTTAGTTTGACCATTTATTTTGGGATAAAAAAATTTAAATGTATAATTTATAATGAGTAATTTTTTTTTTTTTTTGAGACACAGTCTCACTCCGTCACCAGGTGCCAGGCTGGAGTGCAGTGGCGCGACCTCAGCTCACTGCAACCTCTGCCTCCCGGATTCAAGCAATTCTCCTGCCTCAGCCTCCCAAGTAGCTGGGACTACAGGCACGCGCCACCACGCCCAGCTAATTTTTTTGTATTTTTAGTAGAGACAGGGTTTCACCATGTTGGCCAGGATGGTCTCAATCTTTTGACCTTGTGATGCGCCCATCTCGGCCTCCCAAAGTGCTGGGATTACAGGCGTGAGCCACCGTGCCCGGCTATAATGAGTATTTTATATAAAAATACAGACGGCAGCAAAGTGGTTAATTTTATGCAGATGAAAAAGTTTCAAGTGTAGATCTAACAATGTGGAAATCAAGAATGATGAACTGATGATGCTAATCAAATGAAATTCTGAGAATAAGACACAAGGACTTTTTCACATGCAAAACAGCTCTTTAAAAAGCCTTTGCATTTCTCTATTAACATGTGGCTACAAGAAAGCTCAAGATCAAAGTTAGAGTTTACCAATTTTAATAATTTACATTATTAAATGTAATGTAAATTTGTGATCTTGCAGAGTCACAAATGCAAGGTGTTGGAAAAATAGAAGTGTCCTGGGCTGTGGTGAATAGAAAAGCACATATTCCATTTCAAGGTGGCAACGACTACCAAGTAGGATTGCCATAAAGGAAGCTGGCACAGTAAAGCTGGCTATTTAAAAGAAGCTGGAGATTTGCATTTTTACATAAGAATGTTACCTCAAAATATAACCCACACACAAATACTAAGCAGGCCAAACAAAACTCTTGGCCAGCTAGGTCATCCTTTTTCCAAGACTTTGGATTTACAAATGTAAGCATATTAGCATTTAAATTACTCCTCCGATATTCATTATCTCCCTAGGACCTTATTTTTCCACTTTATTGTATATAATCTTATAATACACCTAACGGTTTATTTTTTTAATAGAACCAGGAAGAATAAAGCCTAAACCAGTTAAACACAAAAATACAGTTTCTGTACTCCCCTTTTTTTCACTTGTTTTACAAAAATCAAACTCCTAAAATAGACATTGTAGAACAAGACAAACTGGTACTATAAAAGCCAAGCTCCTAACAATAAATAGTACTACAACAAAAATATCTCCATGATAAAACTTATGACCAGAAATGGATTTACTGAAGATAATTCACTTGTAATTAGGAGCAGACTATTATTAAAACTACTAGATTCCTTCTTTTTCAGGTTCATTTTGTTGCTCAGTTGCTTTTCTATTTTTTGAAACAGGATCTCACTTTGTTACCCAGGCTGGAGAGCAGTGGTGCGATCTGGGCTCCCTGCAGCCTCAACCTCCCGGGCTTAAGACATCCTCCCATCTCAGCCCCTCAAGTAGCTGGGACTGCAGATGCCTGCCCAGCTAATTTTTCGTATTTTTTTTGTAGAGACTGGGTTTTGCCATGTTGCCCAGGCTGTCAGTTGCTTTCTAAAGACTTAACTTTAGAATCTCTATTTAAGGAAAAAGAGAAACTACTACCCTACAGCATAATTTCAGATAGATGCTCCAACGTGGATTTACCTCATACTCAGTGTTTTGTTAGTCTTGTTCTCCTTAATACTACTTCTGATTGCTGTATTCATATAGCCTGATCATAACGAGTTAAAAAATATTCTTGAGTAATACTTGACTGTATTTTGCATATAAACACAGGATCGCTGTCGCTTAAAAAATTGCTTGTAACACTATTTTACAGGCATGATCTAAAACAAGTTACTCATGACAATGACTGAAAAACAAAGTGTCACTTGTCATAGTTCCTCTTCCCTGAAGCTTTCAATGGTGCCTGAAAATTCATTTCAGAGTTGCAGATTATATACATACTATGACTATTTCCCTTTATCTTACCCTCCATATAAATGTTCTAAGTTTTGTGGGGTGTTTTTTGTTGTTGTTCTTGTTGTTTTTTCTGAGACAGAGTCTTGCTCTGTCACCCAGGCTGGAGGGCAGTGGTGCGATCTCAGCTCACTGCAACATCTGCCTCCCAGGTTCAAGCAAACCCTCCTGCCTCAGCCTCCAGAGTAGCTGGGACTACAGGCGAGAGTCACCACGTCCAGCTAATTTTTTGTATTTTTAGGACAGACGGGATTGCATCCGGTTAGCCAGGATAGTTTCGATCTCCTGACCTCCTGATCCTCCCAACTCGACCTCCCAAAGTGCTGGGATTAGAGGCCTGAGCTGTGTGTGTGTGTGTGTTTGTTTTTAAATAACTCAGGATTTACTGATCTAGCCTCTGGGTTCTCCCTCGGGGATGTCACTTTCACCAGCCTCCTTAACTGAATAACCCTTGCTGCATCCGTTACGCAAGAAAACTCACCTGAAATCTATGTACTTATTTATTTCTCTGCTTTGCCCAGGATGTCTTGAACCTCTGGGCTCATTCATCCTCATATCTCAAACTCCTCAGTAGCATATGCCACTTCCAGCTGAACCTTTTTAAAGAAGAAGGTGTTCTAACAACAATTATTGCACGCCTACTGTGAAGATCCAAAAAAAATCCAGCATAGCAATATCTGGACAGGTTAACTAAGGTATTTATGTATCTTGTTACTCATTTGTAAAATGTGAAAAACACCTGTCAAAGAGAATTTGTAGGGAATTAAATATGGTATGCGTGTAAAGGTGCTTAGTGATGTCCAGTACACAGTTAATACTCAGTAATCATGTTTTTACTATTATCAGTAATACTGCTAATATGTATAATACCACCACCAACAACTTAGCAT
Organism: Alouatta palliata; assembly: GCA_004027835.1. Classification (NCBI taxonomy): domain Eukaryota; kingdom Metazoa; phylum Chordata; class Mammalia; order Primates; family Atelidae; genus Alouatta; species Alouatta palliata. The sequence continues at coordinate 99,178 of PVKV010003764.1, read as the reverse complement.
CTAAAGCAAAGGCAGATACTTTCTTTCCCACCGCTGCAAAACAGGCATTATTAAATTGAAATTGCCACACAAGATATACGATTTATTTCGAGTAATAAATGACCTGGCGCTCTTGACAGTGTATAATTATCACATTAATACATTAATTTTATCTTTTAATGTAATACCATTTACAAAGACCTAGAAGTCACAACCCAGGGTATTCTCTACAGTGTAAACACACCAAAAGGAAAAATGACATGAGGAATGAAAAAGAGAAAGCAAAAGAGGAGGGAAAAAGAGAAAACGAAAACTTAAAAATAATCCAACTTGAATCTACTCTGCATTTACAATAAAAAATAAACCTAACTTATCCATTAAAAAAAAAAAAAAAAAAAAAAAACTTAAAAGGCCCAAATTCCAACACCATAAACAGACTATCTTTTAAGGACAGACAAAAGGAGAGGAGAGATTTTGCTCAATATTCTCTTCTGTAAAGTGTGGTGAAAATAAGTGAAGTCTGTGAAAAATCACTCTAAATTAACTACTTGGACACTTGTGAGACACTTCCCTCCCCCCATCCCAATCGCATCCTCAAAGTCATGAAAAATGTCAGAATTCGCATTGGCGCCAACCCTTTAGGCTCACCACAACCCCAGAAACGAAACGAGGGTGCACATCAGAAGAAACTTAACATTCCCGGGTAAGAGACAAGGGGGTTGGACCAAGCCGGCTGCATATCTCAAGAGGAGTTTCTAGAGCCGCAGAACTCAGGGATGCTCGCTCCGCAATTCGGAGGCGCAGTCCTGGGGAGACTGGGACCTGCCTAAGGAACGCGTGGGGTGAAGTCGTGTGTCCAGGCACGGACGTACGACCCTGGCTGCCAGGGACAGCCGACCCGCACTCACAATTCTATCATCCAGTCTCCTTCCAGCAGCTCTCTCCAATTCTCGTCCGTGATGACGCGAACGTTGCTGCGCCGCCCGTGGGTCCAGAGAGGACCCCAAATCAACAGCACCAGGACTGCCAGGGAAACTGCAAGACTCCCGGAGGGCGCCATGTCCACCTCTTGCCCACCTCACAGCAAGCGCGGCGACCCCTCCTCCTGGTCGCTGCTCCCACTTCCGCCCTCACGGGCCGCTCCGCGCAAGCGCACGACGGCGCTGCGAGGAGCGCGTGTCTAGAGGACTCATAATGCGCATGTCGGGGGCCTGCCTGATCCCAGTGAGTGGTGGAGTCGGGAAAGAGGGAAGAACACGTCTACTCAGTGCGCATGACAGAAGAGCGGCTTCTTCTACCGCCTAGGGTGCCCCAATATTGTGGGGAAGGAACAGAGCAGAAGGAGGCGTGGTGTAGAAAGTGGGGCGGTGTTTTGAGAAAGAAGTGCTTATAAGTCGCTCCCAGGATTTTGGCGCCAAATGGTTAGCGTCTACTTAAGCAAATTGGTAAGTTTTTAATGTGCTAAAGCAGTTTTCCAATTAAATGTTCTTCAGAAACAAGTAAAGCTAATGGATTTTCATAGAAGTCGGAATATTGGTTTACTTGTGAGAGATTATAGACAGGCAAAGTGCAGAGCAACCTTATGGTTAAGTTGGATGTATATGAACAGGAGTTACACGGGCGTACGTAAGTTTTTTTAAAAAGGATCAAGCTGTGCGTTTTAAGACAGCGCACTTTATGCACTCTCAGGTGTATGTTATTACTCAATTTTAAAAAATTCAGTAGGTACAGAGATCCTAGGTGAGTACTTCAAAATGGAACCGGACACATAGGCTTGTAACATATATTTGAGTTTTTTTTCTCTCAAACATTGCTAACTACAAGTGCAAACCAAAATCTTTGCTGTCCAATCAGTCAAATCAAAATAGTTACCAGTCGGGCACGGTGGCTCACGCCTGTAATCCCAGTACTTTGGGAGGCTAAGGCGAGCGGATCACTTGAGGTCAGGAGTTCGTGACCAGCTTGGCCAACATAGTGAAACCCCGTTTCCACTAAAAATACAAAAATTAGCCAGGCGTGGTGGCGGGCACCTGCAATCCCAGCTACTCCTGAGGCTGAGTCAGGAGAATCACTTGAACCCAGGAGACGGAGATTGCAGTGAGCCGAGGTCGTGCTACTGCACATTACCCTGGGTGATAGAGACTTAGTCTTAAAAAAAAAAAAAAAAGAAAAAGAAAAAGTTGCCATTACCTCACCTCACCGTTTCAACTTAACTCAGTACCAATTAATCCTATTCCCTACCCCTCCACTGAACAGCCCTCTCAAGAACACCAGAGACCTGCAAGATAAAACCCAGTAATTGTTTCTTCATCTAGCATGACGCCCAGCCCAGTTCTACTACACTCCTTGAAACACTACTGTCTTGCTTTCTGAGCAGCTCACTTGTTTTTCTCTTCTCTACACTAGCTGATCCTTCTCAAACTTCTTGGCTGGTCCTCCTTTATTTAACTTCCAGACATTGGCATCCCCAGGATGATTTACTGCCTCCACCCCCACCCCACCCCACCCCACCCCCATTCCACCCTAATCACAGCCTGCCTTTCTCTTTAAATAACCTTTCTCTAAAAATGTCTCCAAATAACCTCAGCCTGGCTTTTTTTCTTTCTTTTTTTGAGATGGAGCTTCGCTATTGTTGCCCAGGCTGGAGTGCAATGGCACGATATCGGCTCACTGCAACCTCTGCCTCCCAGGTTCAAGCGACTCTCCTGCCTCAGTCTCCTGAGTAGCTGGGATTACAGGCATGCGCCACCACTCCCGGCTAATTTTGTTGGGCGAGGTTTCTCCATGTTGGTCAGGCTGGTCTCAACTCCCGACCTCAGGTGATCGGACCGCCTTGTCCTCCCAAAGTGCTGGGATTATAGGCTTGAGCCACCGCTCCCAGCCTTAAACCTGATTTTAAACGCCTTCAATGTGCCTGTCATTCAGGCACTTATCCTTCTGGCAACTACACATGTATTCGACTCCTTGCTGACATCTCTTGGATATCTAATAGACAGCTGGTGAAAGGAAAATAAATCTTGGGGCCCCAAAGTAATTAAGCTAAAGGGAAAAGTCAAGCTGGGAACTGCTTAGGGCAAACCTGCCTCCCATTCTATTCAAAATCATCCCTCTGCTCACTGAGATAAATGCATATCTGATTGCCTGCTTTGGAAACACTAATCAGAAACTCAGAAGAATGCCACCATTTGTCTCTTACCTACCTCTGACCTGGAAGCCCCCTCCCTACTTCAAGTTTGTCCCGCCTTTGCTTTGAGTGGTCCCACCTTTCCAGGCCAAAACAATGTTCATCTTACATATGTTGATTGATGTCTCATGTCGCCCTAAAATGTATAATATAAAATCAAGCTGTATTCCAACCACCTTGGGCATATGTCCTCAGCACCTCCCCAGGCTATGTCATGGGCATGTGTTCTTAATTTTGGCAAAATAAACTTCCTAAATTGTGTGAGAGGTGTCTCATATTTTTGGGTTTCACAAGCTCAAACATCAAATGGCCAAAAAAGATAATTCTTGATTCTCCCTTTGCTGGTCTTCCATCCACTAAAGAGCCCCGAAGTCCACCAGGTTGCCCTAGCCAAAAATGTACATGTTGATTCTTTATTGTTCTCTCTCTTCACTTTCGCCTCCTGTACCCTATGAGAAAATCTTGTAAACTTTACTTCAAAAAAAAAAAAAAATATCCTGAATCTGACCACCAATTTCCATCTCAACAGCCAACACCCTAGTCTAGGGTTTTCTTGCCTTGAGTACAATGAGAACTTCCTAAAATTTGTGACAAAATAAATGTCTGTTGTTTAAGCCACCCAGTCTTTGATATTTTATTATGGCAGCCCAAGCTAAGACACTAGACCTCCGTTACAGTGTTGAATAGAAACAGCAAGAGTGGCCAGACTTACTTGTCTTGTTCCTATTCTTAGAGGAAAAGCATTGTCTTTTACCAGTAAGTATGATGTTAATGTGAATTCTAAATAGATACCCTTTATACAGGTGAGGAAGTCTCCTTCTATTCCTAGAAATTTGTCTGTTTTTATCTTGAAGAAGTATTGAATTTTGACAAATCCTTTTTCTGCATTTATTGAAATGACCACGTGGTTTCATTGTCCTTTATTCTGTTGATACGGTGTGTTACATTGATTTTTGGACATGAAATCAACCTTTCATTCTTGGTATACATCCCACTGAGCCATGGTGTATACTTCTTTTTATATATTGCCACCTTCAGTTTGCTAGTGTTTTGTTGCATATTTTTATGTCTATATTCCTAAGAGATATTGGTCTGCAGTTTTCTCGTAATGTCTTTGGTTTTGCTATCAGGTATAACTGGCCTCGTTAAATAAGTCGGGAAATGTTCCCTCCTTGTCTATTTTTTGGAAGTGTTTGTGAAGAATTTGTATTAACTCTTCTTTAAATGTCTGATAGAATCTAGCAGAGAAGTCACCTGGGCCTGGTCTTTTCTTTGTCAGTAGTTTTTAAATTACTAATTCAAACTCTTATTATAAGACTATGATTTTCTATTTCTTCTTGAGTTGGTTGTGGTAGTTTGCATCTTTCTAGGAATACATCTGTTTCATCTAAGTTGTCTAATTTGTTGGCCTAACATTGTTCATAATATTATAATTCTTTTTATATCTGTAAGGTTGATATTCATGTCCCCTCTTTCATGGCTGGTTTTAGTAATTTGAGTCTTTTTTATTTATTGGTCAGTGCTATGGTTTGGATATGTTTTGAGTTTGTCTCCACCAAAACTCATGTTGAAATTTGATTCCCCATGTGATGGTGTTGGGAGGTCGAAGCTGATGGGAGGTATTTGAATAAAGAGGACGGATCTCTCATGAATGGCTCAGTGCTGTTCTGTTTTTTGTTTTTGTTTTTGTTTTTTTTTTTAACATAGGATCTCTCTCTGTCACCCAGGCTGGAGAGAGGTGGTGCAATCATGACTCACTGCAACCTCAGACACAAGGTCTCAAGTGATCCTCCAGCTCAGCCTGACAAGTAAAGGTGATAGCCTCATTGCTGGCCCTGGTGTTGTTCTTGTAGAGAGTGAGTTCTCACTCTGATGAAACTGGATTAGTTCTCCTGGGAATTGATTAGTTCCCCTGAGTGGGTTGTTATAAAGCCAGGATACCCCTCAGGTTTTCTCTCTTTGCACTTGTCTGCTTCCCTTTTGACTTTCCTTGCCGTGTTATGACCCAGCACAGAAGACCTCACCAAAAGCCAGGGCCATACCATTGAACTTCCCAGCCTATTGCACCATGAGCTAATAACAGTGACCTATTTTGTTTATAAATTACCCATGCTCAGGTATTCTGTTATAGCAACACAAAACAAAGTCAGTATAGCTAAAGGTTTCTCAATTTTCTTGACCTTTCCAAAGCACCAACTTTTAGTTTCATTGGCTTTCTCTAACATTTTTCTATTCTCTGCTTGATTATTTTCTTTCTTCTTTATGCTTTGGGTTTAGTTTGCCCTTTTTTACCTTCATCATTTTAAGATGAAAAGTATGATTATTTATTTCAGATCTTTCTTTTTTTAATGTATGTGTTTAAGCTCTAAATTTCCCAGCCCTGCTTTACCTACATCCCGTAACTTTTGTTATGTTGTGTCTATCATGTCATTCATCTTAAAGCATGTACTAATTTCTCTTTTTTTTTTTTTTGAGACAGAGTCTCACTCCGTCACCAGGCGCCAGGCTGGAGTGCAGTGGCGCAACCTCGGCTCACTGCAACCTCCGCCGCCCGGGTTCAAGCAATTCTCCTGCCTCAGCCTCCCGAGTAGCTGGGACTACAGGCGCACGCCACCACGCCCAGCTAATTTTTGTATTTTTAGTTGAGACGGGGTTTCACCATGTTGACTAGGATGGTCTCGATCTCTTGACCTCGTGATCCACCCGCCTCGGCCTCCTAAAGTGCTGGGATTACAGACTAATTTCTCTTTTGATACCCTTTTTGTCCATTGGTTATTTAGGAGTATGTTTTTCATTTTCACATGTTTGTCAAATTCCCAAATTTATTTCTGTTATTAATTTCTAATTTCATTATATTATGGTCAGAGAATATACCTTGTATGGTTTCAATCTTTTTAAAATTTATTGAGATTCAAAATTTATGACCTAGTATATGGTCTATCCTAGAGAATATTCCATAACTTGAGAAGAATTTGCATTCTTCCATTGATGGGTGTTCTATACGTAGACGTCTGTTAGGTCTAATTGGTGTATAGTGTTGGTCAAGTCTTCTAGTTTCTTGTTAATATTCTGCCTACTTGTTCTGTCCACTATTGAAAGTGGAGTATTGAAGTTCTCCAAATATTGCTGAATTATCTATTTTTCTCTTCATTCTGAAAGTTTGTGTTTCATGTATTTTGGGACTCTGACATATATCTTTATAAATGTTATATATTCCTGATATATTGACCCTTCTCATCATAAAATTTCCTTCTTCATATCTAGAATTTTTTATTTGCTTTATAATCATTTTACCTGATATTAGCATAACCACTTCAGCTTTCTTATTGCTGCTATTTGTATGATATACCTTTTTCCATCCTTTTACTTTCAATCATTTATATTTTTAAGTCTGAAAAGTATGTCTCCTCTAGACAACATATAACTAGACCTCGAGGGTTTTATTTTTTAATTTCTTTTTATCTAGTCTAACAATGTTTGTCCTTTGATTGATTGCATATTTAATCCATTCGCTCAGACATAGAATACAGTGAAAGAGTGGGCTAAGGGTGGCGTGGCCACTCACAGACACTCCTGAGAGAGATAGCAGCCATGGCCCTGATCAGCTGGCACTCAGGGCATTTATTCAGTCAGCATAGATTTAAAAACAGAGGCTCTGAGTCAACACACTTATGGGTAATGATTAAAGGCCAGGTTCCAAGGCCTAAAGCAAACACTGTTTGTAAGTGATAAATCTAATCACCCTCCCCTCAAGAACGCCATCTGGCTCGTGAATGATCAAAGATTAGTTTTAGGACCACATGAGTAAACAAGTTATTCAGATGAACTTCCACACATTCTCTAATTATTCGCTTTTCTTTATCAACTAAAGGTAAAGGGGATTTGGCTGCCTTCAGTGGAAACTTCTACTGAAACTATGCAAACCTCTTGGACTTCCAAAAAGGTCTGTGACTATATTCTATAATGTTATAATCTATCCAACCATCCTGAGTGATCTCCCACAACCTATATATCCCTTTCTGCAGAAAGTCTTTTCTAAGCTAATTAGTTTGGATATGATGTCTTCCCTGGTACACCCTCTGAACTTCTTTTTTTATTTTTAGCTTTTTTTTTTTTTTTTGAGACGGAGTTTCGCTCTTGTTACCCAGGCTGAAGTGCAATGGTGCGATCTCGGCTCACCGCAACCTCTGCCTCCTGGGTTCCAGCAATTCTCCTGCCTCAGCCTCCCGAGTAGCTGGGACTACAGGCACGTGCCACCATGCCCAGCTAATTTTTGTATTTTTAGTAGAGACGGTTTCACCATGTTGAGCAGGATAGTCTCGATCTCTTGACCTCGTGATCCACCCGCCTCGGCCTCCCAAAGTGCTGGGATTACAGGCGTGAGCCACCGCGCCCGGCCTCACCCTCTGAACTTCTAACTTAACATTTAGCATACCATATTGTATTTGCCTACTTACTTATGTCTCCCCCAGAGGATTGTGACTCCAGATTATGAACTGTGTCTATCATGTTTATCATTGTTTCTTCAGTACCTACAGATCACTGATATTACCAGATTCTGCAGGCCAATTAAATCTATGGCCCAAAGAGTTAGAGACACCAAGGTTGTATAAAAACATAGAAGTTCTATGTGCTTCACTCAACAGACATCAATGTCTCTATGTGTACACACACACACACACACACACACACACACACACACACCAGACACACATACACATATATTAAGTCATATATACATACACATATAAAATCAATGTAATGAAATTTTTCTATATCTTTATAACATAAATGGAAAGTAAGATTTCTTTTACCTTTTAAGTTTTTTAAATTTAGAAGTAACCGATACTTGGAACACTAGTGATCAAACATGGCTGTTAGCCTGATAAATCAGGACAGCACTTTTGGAAATAATTTGGCAATATATTTTAAGAATCAGAAATATGTTCATACAGGCTGGGTGCAGTGGCTCATGTCTGTAATCCCAGCACTTTGGGAGGCCGACGCAGGCAAATCATTTGAGGTCAGGGGTTAAAGACCATCCTGCCCAACATAGTGAAACCTCTTCTCTACTAAAAATACAAAAATTAGCTGGGCGGTAGTGGTACACACCTGTAATCCCAGCTCCTTGGGAGGCTGAGGCATCAATCACTTGAGCCTGGGAGGCAGAGGTTGTAGTGAGCCGAGACTGCGCCACTGCACTCCAATCTGGGTGACAGAGTGAGACCCTGTCTCAAAAAAAAAAATGTTCATACACTCTGGAACCTTACTCTAGGTACTTTATCATATGGAATGAACTGAAAAGTCAGACCTTTTCCCAACATGTATGTGAAAAGATCTTCATGTATGTTCAGTATTACAGGTGAATAAGAGGAAAGATATTATCTCACAGATATTATAGTAAACAGTATCACTGACATAGTGAAAGGGGAAAGGCTTTTGTATTGTATATCACCTTGCAAAAGAAATCCTTTCATATTACATAGTGACAACAAGAGACTATCACTAAAACTAGAAACAAAACACGACCAGAGAAGCGTGAGGCCATGTGTCATCACAAAAGGACATAGCTCTTCAGACAATCTCACAGCTCTGTAGGCCAAAGTTAGAACAATTGACTAGTCTCCTCTCCCTTCTAAATGCAGAAAGGCAAAAGCAAGAATTATTCTGAATTTATGAGATTGGCTTTAAAATTTAACTTTAAAGAAGCTTATTAAATATTTTATAATGTTCTTGTTCATGCATAAAATTTTTAAATATAGCTAGAGAAAAATCTAGATGTTGAAAGGGATATGATTTAAAACACTGAATTAAAGTATATAAACAACATTTGGCTATCTGAAAGGTTACTAAATCACTGCTGTAATTATGTGACAAGTTACAGGGATTTGGAGCTCAAGATTAGTTTAATATATGTTATTGTAATTGTCAAAAAAGCATGAATAAAACTGAAGCTATAGACATCAGAATTAAATTACGAAGTCTGGTCAGTTTCAGGAGAACAAGAAGTATGTGCACTTAGCATTAAAATCTCTGGCACAAGTAGCAGCTCTTCCCATGAAGATGGTCCGAGGCATAGAAGCAGATGATAAATGATGCAGAGTCAAGACAAGAAATACTTGAACCGGACCAGGACAGGGATGGTTATCTGAACACATCTGGCCGTGGATAGCATTGTTTCCCTGCCCATGAGTATTAGCAGTTAATAAAGAACAACATTGCATATTAGTTTATAGTTACATATATTAATTATAGTACATAAATATCAACATTTACATATGTATACTGATATAACACATAATTATGTGTTATACATAATTTATACATAATTATGTCTTAGACATTCAATAATTACAGAAAATGACCACTTAAGCATTTCAAAAAATTAAAGGCAACAAGTCAATATGCATTAGGTTTTTAGTATTCCCATTGTACATAAGGTTTGGACCCAATAGTATAAGGATCATCTGTTTTTACAAAAGCCTCATATATTAGTTATGTCTTGCTGCCTCAAATTCTCTCAAGATTTAGTAACTTAAAACAACAGTAAACATTATCTCTCACAATTTCTGTATATAAGTTAGGAGTGGCTTAAATCCTGGTGGTTCCGGCTTGTAGTGTTTCATGAGGTTGTTGTCAAGCTGTCAGTCAGGATGCAGTCATGTGAAGGCTTTACTGGTGCTAGAGGATCCACTTGCAAAGTGGATCTCATACTACTGGCAAGTCAGTGCAAGCTGTTGGTTGGAGACTTCAGCACCGTTCCTCATAGGCCTCTCTCAGTGTTGCTTGAGGTCTTCATTATTGGCTTCCTCCAGAGCAAGCCGCAAGGCAGAAGTAGCAATGTCTTTTATGGCCTAGCCTTAGAAACCACTCACCATCAGTCCTACTGGTCTGAACAATTACACCTTCTTATTGTGGGAGAAGACCACACAAGCACATGATGCAAGGAAACAAAAATCACTGGAGGCCATCATGGAAACTGGCTACCATACCTAACAGCTTCATTTTGATGGTCATCCTAGCTTATGTCTGGTAGTCAAGCACCTGGTTCAAGAGTCAGATGGAACAGCTTTCCAATCTCGATTGCACTACTTACTTACTCTTTCCAATCCTCAGTTTCCTCATCTGTTACACAGAAATGATGGATCCATCTCCTAAGTTTGCTTAAAGAAGTAAATGAGTTAGCACACAAAGAGTGATTTTTTTTCTGATCATGTTATTTCACAGCTCAAAATTCGCCAGTGGCTTCCCATCAGACTTAGACATTCAAGATCTAGCAGAACTTGATCTAGCAAGTAACTACTATGCTGATCTTGTTTCTTTTCAATGTCTCCCTTTCTCACTCTGCTCCATCCACTGGCCTCCTTGTTCTTCAAACTTTCTAAGCCTCTCCCAGCTCAGCCTTTCCACCTGCTCTCCTCTCTGTCTGGAATGTTTTTCCCTTATATGTTTTCATGGGTTATTTGCCCACTTCATTCAGGTTTCTACCTCAATTTTACCTCCTCAGAGACCTTCTCTGACTGCTCCTTTCATTACTTTATTTTTTTAAATTCATAACACTTATTACGACCTGGTATTTTATTATATACAGTTGACCATTGAACAACATTCATAACACTTATTACTACCTAGTATTTTATTATATACAGTTGACCCTTGAACAATACGGGTTTGAACTGCCATGTGTCCACATATACATGGATTTTTTTTTTCAACCAAATACACTATTCGCAAGGTGCAAAACCTGCATATGTGGAGGGCCAAATTCCACCGGGTTGACTGTGAGACTTGAGTATGCGAGGATTTTGGTATTGAGGGAGTCCTGGAACCAATCCCCTGCTTATCCTGAGGGATAACTGTAACTGTTTGCTAATTTTGATTATTGTTGCCCTCCTTCACTAGTATGTCAGTTCCATGAGGATTTTGTCTCATTCTCACACTAGAAGTGTGCCAGTCTTACAGTTGGTGTGCATGTAAATTAGCCCACTGCTTGATCCACAACATCACAAGAGTTCAATAAATGTTCTCTGACTTTATGATCATCAAAATCATCCTCATCATTTCCTTACTAACCAAATATCTCATATGTCTATGATACTTTTCTCATTTACTAAGAGTAAGTAGTAATGCTTTTAAAAGAAAAACTGTAAGCATGTAGCTATAGTTGGGCATGATCTGATAAGAAATGAAACTGAGAAGTGCAAGGGAAGGATTTATCTCCTATTGGTGACTTTGTGTTTTTTTCAGATGGCCCTCCCTGAAAATTGGTCTTTTCCAATCAAATAACCAGGCTTTCCTCAGGACAAATGAGTGATACTTTCTCAAGAGTTCATTGAGTTAGAACACAATAACCTCTGAGAGACTATAATGTAAATCAGATGTAAGCAATACATGAGGAGAAGGGAGATTTTAAAAGTATCAACTACCATGCATGTGTATGTTTGTGTAGTCAAATTAAAACTTTAACAGACTTTAAGTTCTCATTGCATAGTGAGAGTTCAATCATTTTCAATTAGTCATTTCGCTTTATTCATAAAATACAAACTGAAAGAATCCTTTAAAGGTAGATTCTGCAATTATGCTTGCCTCAAATGAAAATTGTAATCAGGATCTGATGGATATGATGGATAGGACAGGGGTTGGGGTAGAGTGGACACCACCCCTTAAAGAACCTCGCCCTAGCTAGAAACAATTCTAGATAAGTTACATGTTCCTAAGTGTTTCTTTGATTGTGCAATCTTTATTATTCTGTTATTACCATTTCAGCCTTTTTTTGAAGTGAACATTGTGACCACAAGCTGTTTACATATTTGACTTTCTTATTAAATTAACGTTTGATATCTAACAGATGTACACCTCTAATGGCCAATGTTCAAGGAATGTACCAAGGCAGAAAATTTGCAACAGTTAAATAATAATGGTGGTCTTGTTAAATAATCATGGTTTGCTACAATTTTATGTTTTGTTTTATTTTTTGTTTTTCAAATTCAGGCTTGCCAATATAATCCAGTTCAGGAATATGAGAATCTTCTAAATTAACTCCTACCTGTAGGCTAGTTATGATTATTGCTGTTTTCAGACAAATTGAATATTAATACAACCTTTCCAACTTTTTTCAATTTGGAAGACAAACAGTTGTCAGGGAAAACCATATATTATATAATGGTCATTTAAAATTATTTAAGACTTGACTCTTGAGTCTTTAGTGGTTGAACAGTGTGCTGGATCATTCTAGGTCAACCTCTGAAGCCAAAGATCATGTTTCTTGAACTCTATATTCTCCTATAAGATTATTAATTTCTCCCTGTCCCCCCATTTGCCCCTTACTTCCCTTGCCAAATCAGATCCTCATGCAGGGCTGCTTTGCCTGTACGGTACCTTCAGATAAATTAGGAAAGGGCATCTTTTCCTCATGGCAGAGGCAAGGGCAACTAATTTGGTAAGGAAGTGGCCAGTGCGCAGCACTTTGCTAGCAGAGCACAGACTGAGTTTGAGCCCCCCTCAGCCATTGGCTGGAGGCCCCAGAGCACAGCACCATGCATCAAAAGTCTCTCTTCTGTCTGTGTTGCCCATAGGTTGCTGGTGTCTCCAATACTGTCCTAGGAGATGACAGCCCCACTAAATCATATGGGATATAACAAGTATTCACTGAGAGGCAGTCTAGTGCAGTCGAACTGCATAGTAAAGTGCTTGGGAGTGGGAATTCTAAAGCCAAATGTCTTGGCTTTGAATCTCGCCTCCACCAACTAATAGGCTGAGATCTTAGACTAGTTATGCAATCTTTCTGTGTTTCAGTCTTGGGTTATTGTGAGGCCAGCATGAGTTAATATCTATAACACATACTCAATACACATTATTTATTAATATATGGTAGCATGGAAAATCTAGGAGAGTTGTTCAAATAGTGCTTCCTCATGCAATTATGAGCAACTAGATGAAAGTATAATTCCATCTGAGAAGGCTTAATACCTTCCACCCACCCTTCCTGGAAGCTGGTAGACAGCACTGAATCATTCAGCAAGCATTCGAACACAGTGCACAATGGTAGACAAAAATATTTTAAGAGACAATGCTCACCCCTCAAAATATGTTCCCTAATTCTCAAAACAATCAAAATAAGAGAAAATTGTTTATTACCCTAAAATGTGACTATATTAGGAAGCATAACATAGGCCTTCTGGTTTACCAGAATGAATATGTGCTTTAGAAATAGATCATCTTTGAATCCAGGCCTCTTCATAGAAAACCATGGTGGCTCCCAGTATTCCACAGTTTAAAGTCCAGATGCATAACATTCAATATCTTTGAGAATCTAGCTGGCTCCCACCTACTCTTCTGATGTGGCTATGTCCCCACCCAAATCTCATCTTGAATTCCCTCATGTTGTGGGAGGGACCTGGTAGGTCCCATTGAATCATAGGGGTTGGTCTTCCCCATGCTGTTCTCATGATAGTGAATAAGTCTCATGACATCTGATGGTTTTAAAAATGGGAGTTTCCCTGCACGAGCTCTCTTCTCTTGTCTGCCATCCGTGTAAGACGTGACTTGCTTCTCCTTGCTTCTCCCAGCCACGTGGAACTGTAAGTGTGGTAAACCTCTCTTTCTTCTGTAAATTACCCAGTCTCAGGTATGTCTTTATCAGCAGTGTGGAAGCAGACTAATACACCTTCTATCCACTCCCCTAACCCATGAACCTTAGAGCCCAAACACATAACAGTTCTTGCAAGTTCCACAACCTTCCATTACAGATCCTCTGCTGTGATGATTAATTTTATGTATCAAATTGGGCCATAGGATGCCCAGATATATTTGTTCAAACATTCTGGGTGCTTCTGTGGGTATTTTAGGGTGAAATTAACATTTAAATTAGTAGATTGAGTAAAGCAGATTGTCCTTTCTAATGTGAATAAGCTTCAGCCAATCAGTTGAAGGCCTGAATAGAACAAAAAGGCTGACCCTCCCCTGAGGAGGAAACAATTCTTTCTGCCTGATGGACTTTCACCTAGAAAATGGGATTTTTTTCTGCCTTCAGACTTGAACTGAAACATCAACTCTTCTAGAGTTTCAAGCCTGCAGGCCTTTTGACTAGAGCTACAGCATCAGTTGTCCTGGTTGTCAGGCCTTGGAACTCAGACTGAAACTGAACTATCTGCTCTCCTGGGTCTCAAGCTTGCTGACTCACTGCAGATCTTGGGATCTGCCAGACTCTGTAATCACCTAAGCCAATTTCTTGTAAGGTTTATCTTTTTATATATGTATATATGTATGTATATGTATGTATGTACATATATATGCATGCATCCTGTTGGTTCTGTTTTTCTAGAGAACCCTGACTGATACATCTGTCTTTACATCCAATGTTCCCTCTGTCAAGACAACCCTTCTTGCTGCTTTTGTCCAGCAAATTTCATTCATTCTTATGTAAACATATATATTTAGTTTAAAGAATAACAATAAAATAAACATGTACTGACCCTCCAAGTTAAGAAACAAATAGAAGGTCCTTGAGCACTCTCTCTATGTATTTTTAAATCAGTATTTTTTATTTGCATTTTAAAAGCATAAAGGATAAAAGCATTATGTTATATTACCTCTCACTTGAAGAAACCAAGGAACTTAACTGTGAACTAAAAGCTATAAAGGTTTCTAGTCACTCTCTAGAGGTGCTATTAAGAATTAATCAAATGCAATTTGAACGGTTTAATACAATGGAGAAAATAATAGGATTTCATTATTTTAAATTTATAAATTTTATTCCATGTATTGCTTCTTTTTAAAATCTACAGCATGGATTCTCTGTTTAAAGTAAATATGGATTTTGTTTTTTGTGTTTTGTTCTGGTGTCTTTTTATGTTTTTCTTGACTAATTTTAAGGAGCCACTAGGTGGCAGAGGCTGCTTCTTTTGATTACAATGAGAAAATCATTTTAAAATAATTCAGTGGAAAACAGGTTTTAGAAAATTTTTTAAACCACATTATAGACTTCATAAATACATTTGCACTAGTATCTCATGGCTCTGACATCAGCAAATTTGATCTGTTGGCTGTATTGTAGTAATAATGGTGACAACAACAGCAACAATAATAGGTAAACCACAAACACCGAGTGCTTGTTATGTACCAGACATGACTAAGAGGTGTTCACAGATGATGCTGTTTAATCCTCACTGCAGCCGGATGAGGCAAACACTGTTAATCTTCATTATGCAGAGGAAGGAACAGAGTCTTGAAGAGGTCAAGTAGTGCCTAGGTCATTGATAAGGAGCAGAGGCTAGATTCAAAACAGGTCTGTTGGATATCAGAACCTAAGTGATTAATAACTTCACTTTACAGACTCAGAACTGGGAACATTTAAAAAAATTTTTTCAAATTTTGTTTTAAATTTTTTCTAAAATTAATGATGGAATTAATTTTAGGCATGTATTGGTTTCAGGTATATTGTCATGTTTTCAATGTCATGTAATATCAATGAGCTTAATCCTTAAAGTCCTTATTAAACAAAGAGTTTATTAAGGTCTTTACAGTTATATAGACCACCTTCTCATCTCTTTTTCTAATCATCGTGTTTATTCCCTCAGAACCTTGTTTCCATTATGTTTGTATGACTTTAAGAGATAATTATTAGCGAAAGCCATGTTTTTCCCATTGACCTTTCTCTAGCCAAAAATTTTAAGATCCCTGCAACAGTGTCATTGGCAAGAATGATATTATGATGGTGTCAATGTACATATGTAAAAATAAAATAAAATACAATGACAGAGCTGCTGAAAAATTAGTTTTTGCAAGTCCAATGTGCTCATCTTCAGGAAAGTACATCATATTCTAAAGCTTCAAGCTGACAGAGGCATCCATGTTAACAAAAGGACATTTTTCCTTAATTCCTATATAATACTTAATAACTGTCTTAATGATATGATGGAAAAAGTGAGAGATTATGGATATAATATTGGTTAATGTAAGCTGGGCATGGTGGTGTTCGCCTATAATCCCAGCTAATGGGGAGGCTGAGGTGGGAGAATCGCTTGAACCCAGGAGGCGGAGGCTGCAGTGATCTGAGATCATGCCACTGCACTCCAGTCTGGGTGACACAGCAAGACTCATCACATAGACACACACACATACACACATACCCACACACACACAATTGGTTAATGTTAAGAAGCTTTGTGCCGATATGTGACTGTATTTTGTTGTTGATGTTGTTGTTGTTTTTGAGATGGAGTCTTGCTCTGTCTCCAGGCTGGAGTGCAGTGGTGCAATCTCGGCTCACTGCAACCTCCACTTCCCAGGTTCAAGCGATTCTCCTGCCTCAGCCTCCTGAATAGCTGGGACTACAGGCACATGCCACCACACTCAGCTAATTTTTGTATTTTTAGTAGAGACAAGGTTTCACCATGTTGGCCAAGATGGTCTCGATCTCTTGACATCAAATGATCTGCCCACCTCGGCCTTCCAAAGTGCTGGGATTACAGGGTTGAGCCACTGTGCCTTGCCTGACTGTTTTATACATGTGAAACAGGGCAGTGAACATGTAGAAATTTCACTGAACTATGTGACTCTTAGGAAATATCACAGGGCTGGTTCTCATTTCATTAATTGGTAAAGATTTACTTGGTATCTTTATCCTGTGGTTCCTTTCTATTTTTCTTTTTTGGGAAACAGAGAAGAAGTGAGTAGGTGATATACCATACCTATACAGATGTTATTTGAATAAACAAAACAGCATCTCCAAATCTTCATGTTCCCAAATGTGAAGGTAGGACCGTGGGGTAAAAAGAGGAAGTTTACATTTCATTTATCTGTATTACATGTTAAGTTATAAAATTGTCTTCAGATCATCTAGATTGAATGATGTTTTTTTTTTTTTTTTTTTTTTTTTTTAACACAGAGACTCCCTCTGTCACCCAGGCTGGAGAGCAGTGGTGTGATTATGGCTCACTGCAACCTCTGCCTCTTGGGTTCAAGTGATTCTCGTGCGTCAATCTCCTGAGTAGCTGGGATTACAGGAACATGCCACTATGCCTGGCTAATTTTTATATATTTTGTAAAGACAGGTTTTGCCATGTTGCCCAGGCTGAACTCCTGAGCTCAAGCAGTCTTCCCACTTCAGCCTCCCAAAGTGTTGAATGATCTCTTACACTATATTCATATAATGCTTTCTAGTTTAAAAGATGCTTTCAAAAAACATCAACTTTTTTTTTTTCCATGAGATGGAGTTTCCCTCTGTCGCCCAGGCTGGAGTGATTCTTCTGCCTCAGCCTCCTGAGTAGCTGGGATTATAGGCACGTGCCACCAGGCTAATTTTTGTATTTTTAGTAGAGACAGAGTTTCACCATGTTGGTCAGGCTCGTCTTGAACTCCTGACCTTGTGATCCATCCACCTTGGACTCCCAAAGTACTGGGATTTATAGGCGTGAAAGATCAGCTTTTAAAATTTTTAAAACCATGCTTTGAAATAGAGAAGTAAACAGATTCAAATCAAAATTAGTAGTTCACTAGATATTGGTAGTTTGTTGGCTGTTAAATGTGAAACTTATTTGTATTCTAATTTAGTGGATTTTAAACTTTTCATTAACACCTTCAAATTATAATAGAATTAAATGAAAATTTAGAAATAATTCTCTTTCATTTGGTTTCCTTTTACATATTCAAACTTTATTTTGGTCAAACTTAAATGTTTAGTAAGGCTGTATATTTTAGATGTGCCAGTAAGTTGTTAATTTATATAACTAAGAACTTTTCTGAACTACAGAACAAAAATAAACAAATAAAATTTCAAGAATCCAGTGTGTTAGGGATTTTAGATTAAAAAATTGCTATCACACTGATTGGAAATTTTACTGATAAGTAACCTTTTAATATTATTATTTCCTAAGCTACGGAAGTACGTGTTAGGGATTAGCAGTTTAAGGCTATTTACTGTCAGTTTATTGATGAATTGATTTTTCATATGTTGTTTACTGACTCTTTTTTTGCTTCTTAAAAAAGAAATTATATTTGCCAATAGCAAGTTTGAGAAGCTTCTTATCAGAAAAGTTGTTAAAAGAGATCTCTTCTAATTTTACAATTTAAAATGCTGTGCCTGCAGAATGTAATCCTGTACCATGTTATTTAGCCTATTTATTTAGCCTCTAACTGTTGGGTTATATTTAGCCTCTAATATTATTTAGCCTCTAACTGTTGGGTCATATTCTCTTCTATCCGTTTATTGTTTAGGAAACGATTACTGCCTACGTACTTAGGTTTTACATGATTTATATGTGTATCGTTATACAGTAAAATCCTTAAGTCAGACATTTTATCTTTGTACCTTTCTCTCCTCTGAACCTCCTTAATGTCTTTTGTTTTACTGCTAAAAATAGCTGTTTTTCAGCTATCTAATAAGTACCAAGAGCCCTCATTCTGTTGAAAATAGTTTAAACAAAAAGGGGGCAGCAAAGGCATAAAGGTTAAAAATATTTCATTCTGTGTAAAACTGCTTCCCCTTCCTCGTTGTACTAGGATAAGTAAGGCTAGCTGCTGTGACAGTCAGATCTCAAAATGTCAGTGGCTTCATACAACAGAAGTTTACCTTTTGCTCTCATGCAAAGTCTAATGATGATATTCTGGGTTCGATAATAGCCTTCAGTGTGGAATGCGGACAGTCAGGGAACCTGTCTCCTTCCTTTAAGATGGGGTAGTAGAGCCCATCTGCTAAGGGTATCAGTTTGTTCCTGGATCCTCTGTATCCAGCTGGCAAATGAGGTCTGAGAAAATATGGAGAATCACATAGAAAGTTTGTGTGGAACTTCCAGAACTGGAAATGGCTGATGTGGTTCTGCCTTCATTCTGTAGGCCATAACTCAGTCATGTGCAAGGGAGGCAGTTAAATGTTTTTTAGCTATGTCGCCAGGAGGTAAAGGAAAAGGTTTTGTTGAACATCTAGCAGTTCTTGCCTAGCCTCTGGTAGTTGTCCTATGGAAGATGTTTTTCAGGCAATTCTGAGGTCTTCCTTACACAGAAGTTATTTGGGTTTGGGGCTGCAGGATTTTTAGGCCACATCCTTGCCCAGCTACCACTCTTAATCTTTGAACCTTTAGAGTAGATTATCCTGAAGTCTTTTACTGACAGGTCTCAAATGTTACATTGCTCTGAGGGACTTAGGGGCTGACAGGAGTTTGTGTATAGGCATGAAAGATGGAAAATGGACATGTATGTAGTAGCTGAAACAGGGGTTCAGATTTACCTGATTCTGCTGAAGCTACTTCCCAAATCATCTAGTAAGAGCTTGACCACTATCCCTTCAAGCTCTCCTCTGATTCCTGTTTGCCACTGCCTTTAGCATGGCCTGGACCCCACTTCCAGCAGGCAGTGAACTTGTGATCACTGTGGTCAGCATTCATTAGTAGAATTGGTTCCAGGAAAAACTGAACAAGAAAATTAATGGGGTTGTATAGGTTTATTAAGCAGATCTATTAATATATTGTTCAGTGATATTTGAAATAGATTAAAACATTATTATTATTATTATTATTATTATTATTTTGCTGTGAAGGACACTTGTGCCTTGCACTGAATTTGGTAATTAGTTTACTTGGTTATTAAAAATTACATTCAAGGGTATAGATCGACACTTTAATCTTTGAAACTGAATGTAAATTTAATTCTGTTAACTTGTTTTATTATTGTTACCATGGAGGCCACAGGAAGCACAATCTTTGTAAATTCATAACCTAAATGAATTAGCTTCCAAGCAATTAATGTTTTTCTATATTTAGTTGATTTAAATGACTTTTGAAATGATTTACATTTTTTGTCAACAATGAATATGGATTTCTTAACTTGCTTGAATTTTATAACTATGCAGCCTAAAGCTGTAGGTTATAAACATAAAATTAATTCATATAGGATGAATTAATTTATAGGATGTATAGGCTAGATATTATTCTGTTCTAAATTTTCAAATAATATTATTTCAAAATATATGCATAAAATGAAAATTGCTAAAAGTCATGACAGAAATTTGCTATTTGTCAATGTAGTGTTAGTAATGGTTATAACCAGTTAACTCTCATAGATAACTCGTTGTTTGAATGATAACATTTTTTCCCCTAAATATTGTGTCTGTCTCATTTAGAATTATGGCTCACTCAGAAATCTCTGTGGGGATTCTGGAGAAAATATGGATTCAACCCAATGACTAAAAAGTTTCGATCAATTCACTCATCTTAGCCAAAAATGACATCTTATGATAACTTTAAGAAGAAAAGTAAATTTACATTGCTGTTCTTCCCAAAATATATACAGCAAGATTCTGCAGGTTGAGCTTGAGTTCAGATGCAGCCTCCTCCTGAGACACATGGAGGGAAACAGGAGTTCTTTTCAGCTTGGTAAGATCTCTAACCAGCATTCCACTCATCCAGGCTTGAGAATCATCCACCTCTCCATAAAGCTACACTCTCCACCAGAGTAGCCACAGCTAGTAATTGGAATGTAAACAGAGGTGAATTCAGTTACTGGGACCTGTTTTAAGTCGGTACTTCTCCATCAGAATAGCAGAACAGCTTTGGAACCTGACTTTGTTATTCTAGCCCCGCCATTCACAAGTTATGGAACTGTAGGCAAATTCCTAAACTTCTCTCCTCCGCAGTTTCCTTTTAACATAAAATGAGGATAATAATAGTACTTATTTTGTAGGCAGTGGTATGAGGGCTTATTACTATTTGCAAAAATCAATTGTTAAATTTTCAGGAATTTTTTAAAAAATTATAGAATTTACTAAGTAAACTATATCAAATTAAAGGCAATAAATACTCAAAATTTATTTTCTAATTATTTGACTACATTTTACTGTTATCTATGTTTTTTGGGGTTATTTATATCTGTTGCATGTATCTGTGTGGTGCAAATAGCATATAATGATGAGCTACTTATTGGGCTGCTGTGAATCTTGGCCCAGCTCCCATGTTCAGTGTATCAGGTTGGTAGCTTGAAACTAGCAATGTTGGAAATTGGCAAACACTACAAATCAGGCTTTTTTTTGAGACAGAGCTGGTTGTTAAACTTTTACCAGTAAACTACTGCTCATAGTGTTTTTAGTATTTATCATCCTTAAAAAATATGTTAAATATATTTATGTTATATAAATGTGTAATATATAATATATACTTATATATTAACATGTACATGTGTTTTACATGTGTATGTATAAACAAAACAGCATAGTTTTGAGTAAGTTCTCAAGATGTATTAGCCATTATTCTGAGTTGTGTTTATTTCATTTTTCATTCTATATTCTTTCCTCCCTTTCTCTTTCAGTTCTATTTCTTTTCCTCTCCTTTCCCTTCCTGTGGCCCCCAACCTAAAACAGTGGGTATGGGGAAATAGGAGAATAACTGGAAATTATTCTAGTTTTCCCTGCTTTCATCTTAACATCTACTGACTTGATCTGAGACTATGTATATCTGATATAGCACTGGATCTCCAGCCTGAGCAGTGAGCCTGCCACACAGTAGCCCTTAAATAGTCCCTGCTCTGCAGATCCACCTGAGGGCAGGAAGCAGGAGTGTTGAAGAGGCTGTGCAGGACACACGCAGAGTCTTCCTTCTGTGCACTGAGTCTCTCATATGCCCCATTTGGTTCTAGAAAGTCAAAGCTTCAGTTAGGAACTGCTTCCTTCCAGCAATGTTGCCCTTCCAAGACCACCCCCAAGATCACTAAAAAGGTTTTAGAAAATGTTCTAGAGAACATATTAGATTAAGTAACTTCAAACAGCTGTAAATAGCAGGGGACTATTCAGTGAAGAAGTATGCAAATGTAAGGATTTACTAAGGTGTTCATTTGTCCTCAGTCCTGGAAACTCTTCGTCTTTGCCCTTCTTCCATTTTATATGCCTAGTCAAGAGCTTTCCTATGTAGCAATGTAGTAATTGTTATCAAACTGGCTCTGGTTTTCAGAATCAGATATTCATCCTGTTTGTCAATTCAGTGACCTGCTTTGGCTCATTTTACAATAAGAAATCCCTCTTTCCTGTGGCCTAATTCAGTTTTTATTAATTTGCCTTTTAATGAAGAACTTTGAGATTTAGTTTTATCATGTCTTGGTTGCATTTTTAAAAAAATTATAGGTTACTATTTTGCCCTAATTCAAAGTAACAGTAATACCTGAATTTTGAGTTTCTGTTAAGTAGATAAAAATATCAATTTGCTACAGTTCATTTACCTATAATTACACTTTTAGTAAACAAAGTCCTTAATACATTCTAAAATTTAAAGAGAACTGCCCATCGGATTTTTGTGCATGTAAGTTTTGCCACAATCCTCATTGGCCTTCCTAATGCTCTTTATGATCAAAAGAGTTCAAGAATCTTTTTTTTTTTTTTGAGACGGAGTTTCGCTGTTGTTACCCAGGCTGGAGTGCAATGGCGCGATCTCGGCTCACCGCAACCTCCGCCTCCTGAGTTCAAGCAATTCTCCTGCCTCAGCCTCCCGAGTAGCTGGGACTACAGGCGCGCGCCACCATGCCCAGCTAATTTTTGTATTTTTAGTAGAGACGGGGTTTCACCATGTTGACCAGGATGGTCTCGATCTCTTGACCTCGTGATCCACCCGCCTCAGCCTCCCAAAGTGCTGGGATTACAGGCGTGAGCCACCGCGCCCGGCCAAGAGTTCAAGAATCTATAACCAGCTATTTTATTTATGCTACTGGAGCTAACTTATCTAAATATGAAAACTTGTACCATCAGATAATTATAGATAAAGAAATGAAAGTCAAAGATAAAACTTTTAATGATGTAGTCCCTTAAATAAAAAAAAATTAAACATTTAATCTCAAGATTTTGCTGCCTAAATCATCTTCAGTAGGCTATGGATTGGCATTAATCCATCCTCTGAGACAACTGGGTTGGCTTTTTAGGTTAAAGGTGGTTCAGCACCTGGCTCATAAGTGGCCCTCTGCAGCAGTAAATTAATTGTCTATGCAGCCTCTGATATTGTCCCAGCTGCAAAGCAGATGGTGCAGTGAGCAGAGGGCAGCTGTATTGGTCCTGCCCCCTGGTTTCATTGCTTACAGGCCACAGATCTCTCTGTCTCCTTCCTTCCCTTTCTCTCCTTACACTTATATTTACTTCCATTTATTTGCTACTGTGGGCTCAAAAATATTTCTTTTCATCTCTGCCCTCCCAACCACCAACAGATACCTGAAATATAAACTCTGTTCCTGTGTAATATAATAGAATTATTTCCACACATAGTTGAAAAAAAAGTTCTTTGAGTTTAAGGAAAAGGCCTGGGCCAGGAGTCTCCTGAAGAACAGGTGTTGTAGTGTGTTTGAATGCTGGGCCATCTGCTAGGTGGTGAGAACCCGCTGGGTGCAGCTGGCTGCCTGACACTTCAGGGTGTCACTGACTAATACATTACATGAAACACATTAACACCATAGTTGTAGGAAATAGTGTCCCAGTATGATGTGACGCTGAAAATAGTTGTAGGAAATAGTGTCCCAGTATGATGTGACGCTGAAATTTTAAAGGTAAATATGTAACCTGTTACACTTTTGTGAGACTTAAAGTGTGTCAAAATGAAACTTAGAGTGTGTCATATTTGGGAGTTTATGATTTCCATTCACTAGACAACCTGTTGTGTCTCTTTTATCTATGAAGATCCAATGATAATATTTCAAAATGTCAGATGTCCTCTCCATGAAATACAGTGCAAACAAATAATATTCTACCCCAAAGCACATCTCCCAAGATCAGACTATCCCTTTAGTAAAAGATTCTTCCATTCTAACCTGAAAATTTTTATAGTATTACCAGAATTAAATTCTATTTCATGAAGGTAGTATATATCCAAAATGCATTACTTTGTCTTGACTTCCCTTGGATATGTTTCTGTCTTCTGGAAGTTCTTGTTCGTATTTTTTAGGGGAGTAGGTGTAGACAGCCATTATCTACTTTTTTGAACTGTTTTGTGTTGTCTGAGTGATCTGTCTACTAGTCTTACATCTTTCAGACAAGCTCCAAATTACTAGTAGTGCTCTCCATCTTAGAATACAGCTGACAGAAACTGAAGGAAACACTTTACAAGTACCAGGAGGAAATGTTTACTTGGATTGTCTTTCCTTCCCAAAAGGAACATACTATCTAGACACTGGTAATAGGCTGGGAAATATAAACTGAGTAGCAGAAACAACTGGATCTGTAATAAATTAATAGCTCTTAGTAATTGTCAGTAAAACTAGAAATCTCTTCTCCATGAAGGAAGTCTTATATGAAAACAGTGTACCATTTTCTGTGTTTTCCTTTGTCAGACTTCTCCAGTTCTCATAGGAATTAAACAGATGAATTGAAATAATGGACTGATAGTTCTAGAGACCAGACGCGTCGTTGATAGCATTGTTGATTTGTGAACATTTATTGCAACTTTCATCTCAAAACTCCAGTCATAGTCTGGGGCTTTCCTCTCAAAAAGAGCACAAGAGCTGGAATTAGACCCTTGGGGGTTCTGGCAAGTTGGGAAGGATATTTTATCAATCTATTCAAATGCTTCCTGGCTCTGGTTTGGTCAGTCTGAGTGTCCAGACAGAATCATTCCAGACCTTCAGGTAGCAGCAGTTGGGATAGAGGAAGAGGAGGGAAAGGAGAAGAAGGGAGGGAGCAGCCACATCCCATGGGAACAGCCCTTTCGGAACTGGAACCAGAGGGAAGGGGAGTTCTTACAGATGTGTCCCAGGGGAGGCCTCATCTACAAAAAGCCTGCATGAGGGATGTTGGCACATTAGTGACTCCCCAAGTAAATAAAATGCCAACCCCTAAGCTAAAGACCTGTTCCTCTTCATAAAATGCCATGATCTGTCAGCAAATAAGTTGGGCTTCTTCTTGAGCAATAGCCTGTGACGATAATCAACATTCAAGATAATTATCAGTCATAAGAAGTAAAATAGCATTTTAAGAATTTGTTAGTCACTCCTTTGTTATGGCACATGATTCAACAGAAATTCTGGTTCCCCCTGATGACATGCAGGGATTATTAAAATTAGATAAATTAAAAATAGTTCTAAAAAAACCTGAAGATATTGCATACATCTTACCAAAAACAGAAATCTGAGTTGTGTTCAGAGGAGGTATCTTTTCCAAAAGCAGGGAGAGATGTAAAAATAGAAATTTGAGCAATGGCTCGCAGACAATTTTATGTCATTTTGATTTGAGAACAAATTGCGCCACCATATTTCTATCCTTAAAAAAGAACACACCCTGCCTGAATGGGAGAATGGGAAAAAGTGATTTATGAGGTACTTTTGAAGAAAACATGCCTTCTGGGAAACAAATGAGAAGTAATCAATGAAACAGCTATAAACAGTGAATGTTAAAATTCAGGAAAGAAAATCTAAACCAGTATAAACTGAAACATAAGTGTGAGATGAATAGGTAAGGAAACTTAGGGTTGATACTTATCTCAGGCTGTTTGTACTCAAGTGACCATAACCAAGTAAGGTGCAGCTTTTAAATTTTTGTAACATAGATAACATTTATTGCAACTTCCATCTCAAAGCTAAAGTCATAGTCTGGGGCTTTCCTCTCAAAAGGGGCACAAGAGCTGGAATCGGACCTTTGGAGGTTCTGGCAAGTTGGGAATAATAACTTTTCCAACATAGATAAATTATATGACAGTAACCTGACCTGAATTTGATGCAATTTTGTCTTTGTATGTTCAATGTATTTAACAACAATAAAAATCTCAAAGAAAAAATCACTCACTTCAAAAGGAGGTCTCTTTGCCACCTAGAACCTTCAAGTTTAGAAAGATTGAGGTATCTGGATTCATCTTTAAGTATATGGTAGTTTTGATTACTCAAGAAGCTGGGTTCTAGGTGTAATGAGGTGCTATCTACTAGTTGTAACTTCTGAGCTATCAAAAGAGATGGGTGTAGCTAATATTGCATCAGATATTGAACATAGGAAATGCTGAGCCCATCATCATTTTTATGAGTAGGGTTACGAAATAATAAGAAAAGTATATATTTGCTCACTGTTCCCAGTTCCTGGCACAGAGCTCCTAAAACCTTGTAATTTCCTGAGCAATAGTGGTACTAGGTGCATCTTTTACTCAAATATTTGGTCTTTGTCCCTAGTTCCTGACACAAAGCTCCTAATCCCTTGGAATTTCCTAGGTGATAAGGGTGTCTTTTGTTCTAACAAAGTGACTTTTTGTGGTCTCCTGGATGGGTGGCGTCCACCAGAGAAACCAAGCCATGATTAGAAGTTTGGCACTCTCTATCCCACTTTCCATCCTTCAGAGAAGGAAGAGGGCTGGAGATTGAGTGAATTGATCATACCTACATGATGAAGCCTTCATAAAAATCCCTGAACTACAGCGATGAGAGAGCTTCCTGGTTGCTGAACAGGTAGAGGTGCCTAGAGGATGGCACATCCAAAGCAAGCATGGAACTCCATGCCTCTTCCTTCATACCTCGCCTTATGCATCTCTTACATCTGGCTGTTCATTTGTAGCCTTTGTAATGTCCTAGATAATAAGCCAGTAAATGGTTTCCCTGAGTTCTGTGAGCTGCTCTAGCAAATTAATTGAACCCAAGAAACAGGTCATGAGAACCCTAATTTAGAGCCAGCTGGTCAGAAGTTCCAGGGACCCGGACTTAACGGTTGTCATCTGAAGTAGGGACAGTCCTCTGGGACTGAGCCCTTAACCTGTGGGATCTGACTGTAACTCCAGGTAGCTAGTGTCAGAATGAATTATACACCTAGGTGGTATCCATTGGACAAGTTCTTGGTAGTGGGGAAAAAGCCACACATCTGGTTTTAGAAGTGAAGTATTGAAAGTATATTGTGTGACAAGTGTGAGAGTAGGAAAAACAGTTGTTGTTTTTTTTTTTTTCTATGTAAAACAAGGACCCTGGTGGCACATTTCCTGGACAGGGTAGAGATGCAATCCTTCATCACTTCCCTCGCCTCCTCTTGCCACAGCCTTCTTGCCTGCCACAGCTAGCCACCATGTGGCCTCTGGCAGAACATATGTTCACAAGACATTAAAAGCAGTCGAGACTAATGGGGAATTAGTTCCAGTTGGGGATGGAACCGGACTACTCTTCACAAGATCTGCCCCTACTCCTGACCTGCCTGTGGCGTGGCTCCTTCCAGACCAGAGCAGCAGGTGGGCTCTGTCCTCCCTGCCCTCTGGCCTGCATTCTGGTTGCTGGGATGTATTCATTTGAGGAAGAGGGGCACACTGTTCCTACCATGACTTAAAAAGATTATGTTTCCCCCCACTTTTACTGAGAGAGGGCTGCTGAGCTCAGGTACTATTGAAACCAAAGAACGCGCACAGCTAACAGCTGACCAACAGTATGCTTACTATGCCTCAGAATCCAGAATTTCTGATTTTTTTAAAAGTATACTCTATTCACAGTGGTTTAGCCAAGAAAAATGAGTATTTCTTTCTCATTATGGAAAAAGAGATTTAGACTTCAAATGTGATAAATGCATGAACTGGCTCAATCATTAACATATCTTAAATAACAAAAGAAATTTATACAGATTAAACTTAATTTTCCATTGGCATGTCTTTCTGTTTGAGATTTTTATAAAGAAATAATTTCTATAATTTTATATTTTATATTTGTAAAACATAAAATTTTATATTTTTGGCATTAAGGTTTTCCAAAATTTCCTAATAGAAATGGTTCCATTTTCTACAAATCTAGTAAAAGCAATATGCAGTCATTTCTTCCCCATTTTGCCCTCTGCCTCACAAGGCCTGAGGAGATCTACCAGCCATTTGAAATTTAGCTTTGAAAAGCCTTTTGAGCTCTTTCACCCTTCACCTCACAAGGGATAATTAATGTGTGAGTTGGTAAGTTCTACATTCACCCACTTGCCATTTTTATTTGGTTTTTCTTCTGAAATTGTATGGTATTTATTGTTAAGGGTAATGTTCCCTCTGGAAATAATGCATAAAAACAGCCAGAAGTTATTTTCCACAGCAGGGAATTGGATTACAAATAGGAAACCCTGGAGATCTAAAACCTTCCACAGGGAACAAACTCCCAGGAGACTCCTCCGCCTTCTTTATTTCCTTGTGTTTCCCCTGTAGATTCTGCTTTGCTTCAGTCAGGAGAGTCCTACATTGCCTCCTGTGGTATATGGAGGAGTAAGAAAAGTCCAGGCTAATCTTGAGGAAACGGATAAGATGGCTGACCAGATGCAGTCAGGAAACTCCTCTTCCACCAACAGAAAACAAAATATGGAGTAAACCATCACACGTTGAACAGATCTTTTGAGAGAAAACACTGAAAGTTCATAGAGAGGCAATGCAGACACCGAGGTTGAAAAGAGAAGAAACTGGGACCTGCACAGAATTGCCAAATGCCAGGACCAGCTCCCAGACCTGAACAGGTTCTAAGGAAGGGGTTACTGAAGGACCTCTGGGGCATTACACTCCCACTATCCTCACACTCCCACTATAGAACTCTGGGATTTTAGCTCCAGGAGATCCGATGACCTCCATAGACATTTGAATTGGCAAGGGGACTGCCTGGAGAGTAGGCAGAGGCAGAGCTCCAACATGCACAGAGCCCGGAAGGTTTCAAATGTAGGGTAGCTATAGCAAAACAGCCACAGGTACATCCCCCCCAGGGCTCCCAATCTTGCTCTGAGAGGCTCTAGCCCCTGCTGACTGCTGGGCTGGGCAAGAGCAGGATTGCCTTTCCCATGGGACCAAGGCACATCTGATCTGCCTGCTCCCTTGTCTGCTGGTCAATCCATTATAAGCAGGCACACACAGCACAGACTCCACTGCTCCACGTGAGTGTTTTGCCAGTGACCTGGGAGCATTTTGGCACCCCTAGCACAACTGGTGCTCGACCCCAAGGGGCCAGAGGACAAAGCTGTGGGCCGGGGCCCAACCCTGCAGGGTTCAGCACACTGCCCAGGGGTACCAAGCTGAAATCTGTGGTCTGAGTTCAAATTGGGGGAAGAGCCCCACTCTCAGAATACTGAGAAGAGTGAGACATGGGTTCATGAGCCAGCCTCGGAGCTGGGCATCCTTCCCTTGGCAAGACCAGTCTGGGAGGGTGTAGCCTGTTGGCCAGCCACAGCTTTTGTTCAAGGGAGCCCCATAGTCTGTCGCATCTGGAACAGTCCAGCAATCTAGGCACAGAAGTCCTGGAGTTTGCAAATCTAGCTGAGTGGGCTTGTTCCTGGGGCAGACGCTGGAGGGAGACCCGCTCAGGGCAGTGTAAACTGGGAAGGCCCCATAGCTGTTGCTGGGCAAAAAAACCCTGAGCCATGGGCACCACACCAGCTGCACACCCCAGTACCACCACCCTGCCCAGAGATCCTCCAACCTTGACCCACTGTATCACCAGACCACCCACAGATATACCCCATAACCTGCTATGACTCTGCCAGGCACACTGGAGCAGGTCTCCAGGGAGTTGCAGACCTTCTGGTGACCTAACCTTTGGCTCAGGCCACACTCAAAGGAGTGGGGAGTGTAGCCTGCCAGGGCCTCCTTTAGGGCTAAGGAAATGCGGGTGCAGCACCAATGATTGGAAGGTACTTGGCCAAGGCCCTGAAAGGGACTTGTGTCTTGTGTTACCTCCTGTTGTCTCCCCCTCCCAGAGCATTACTGTGAAGGCACTGAAGTATAAAAGAAGCTCATGGCCGAGTAAAAGCTGCCTGTCTGCCAGCCATCCCTCTTAACGCGCCATCTCTTGGATCACAGCCTGAATTACATCACTGAAGAAGAATTTCTTCAGCACACATCTGCAAAACCCAGTGTAGGAAACTAGCCACAGCTAAGGAACCCATACAGAGCTTTGGCCCTTTGAAACCCCTAAAAATGAAGCCAATTGACTATACATAGCACACACCACAGTCAAACCCTCAAGTGAAGAAAAAAAATAAAGCAAAAAGCCCCATCCAAATCATGGCAACTTCAATAAAGAAACACCAACCCTCAGATGAGAAGGAATCAGTGCAAGAACTCCAGCAATTAAAAAATTCAGAGTGTTTCCTTACCTCCAAAGGATTGCACTAGCTCCCCAGCAATGGATCCTAACCCAATTGAAATGTCTGAGTGACAAACATAGAATTCAGAAGCTAGATGGGAAAGAAGTTCAATGAGATTCAAAAGCATCAAAATCCTACCAAGCATACTGTCAGACCACAGTGGAATAAAAATAGAAGTCAATACCAGGAAGATCTCTCAATACCACACAATCACATGGAAATTAAACAACTTGCTCCTGAGTAACTTTTGGGAACACAATGAAATTAAAGCAGAAATTAGAAAATTCTTTGAAATGAGTAAAAACAGAGCCACAGCCCAGCACCATGGCTCATGCCTATAATCCCAGCACTTTGGGAGGCTGAGGCAGGCAAATCACTTGAGGTCAGGCATTCAAGACCAGTCTGGCCAACATGGTGAAACACTGTCTCTGCTAAAAACACAAAAATTAGTTGGGCATGGTGGCATACACCTGTAGTCCCAGCTGCTCGGGGGTCTGAGGCAGGAGAATCACTTGAACCCAGGAGCCAGAGTTGTAGTGAGCAGAGTTCATGGCCATTGCACTCCAGCCTATGCAACAGAGTAAGACTCTGTCTCAAAAAACAAACAAACAAAAAACAGAGACACAACATACCTAAGCTCTGGGATGTAAGAAATGCAGTGTTAAGAGGAAAGTTCATAGTGCTAAACACCCACATCAGGAAGTCAGAAAGATCTCAAACTGAATTCTTATACACTTTTGGTAGGAAGGTAAATTAGCTCATTCACTGTGGAAAGCAGTTTGAAGATTTCTCAAAGAACTTAGAACTACCATTCAACCCAACAGTTTTATTACTGGGTATATATCCAAAAGAAAATAAATTTTTCTACCAAAAGGACACATGTACTTATATGTTCATTGTAGCACTATTCACAACAGTAAAGCATGGAACCAACCTAGGTACTCATCAGTGGTGGATTGGATACAGAAAAAGTGTGGTATATACATACTATGAAATACTATAAGCCATAAAAAATAATGAATTCAATGTCCTTTGCAGCAACATGGGTGCAGCTGGAAGCCATTATCCTAAGTTAACTAACACAGGAACAAAACCAAATACCACATATTCTCACTTATAAGTAGGAGCTAAGCATTTGGTACACATGGATATAAAGATAGGAGCAGTAGACCCTGGGAACTACTAGACTGGGGAGGGAAGAAGGCAAGAAAAACTACCTATTGGGTACTGTGCTCACTGCCTGGGTAATGGGTTCAATCATACCCCAAATCTCAGCATCACACAGTATACCCTATGAACCTACTCATGTACTCCCTAAATCTAAAAAGTTGAAAAAAGAAAATAAAAATCCAGCAAGTTTCAAGTTCAGTCAGAAAACTACCAAGTAGTTGTTAATGTGAGTGTCATACACTGTCCAACTTTATCAAAGTAATTCTTGAAAGAAGCTATACTCTATAAAGCTATTAGAAAGAGAGGCTAAGTGATTACAGGAAAAATTCAAAGAACACAAAGAATTTCAAAAAGGCAAGATTGATTATTTACTGGAACTTGATGTTGAGCGAGGTCCTGAGATAGATATTTAATATAAAAGCTTTTTTGTACATTTAGTAAAAATACGATACTATATTTGTTGGTTGGCAGTAGCCATTTGGCTATAGGCAGAACTCTAGATTGGATGATGGGTTCATGGTTTATTGGATCAAAAATGTTTTCTATAGAGCCTATGGGAATCTAAGAAATATCTCTCACCTGTGTTTTTAAAAACCAGCAAAACATGCCTGTGTTTTATAGAAACTTTGTAAGAATAAAGCATTTGGACACCAATATATCTACATATTTAGCTTCATTGACTGCTGGGATGAATTGAACAATGGATTTTTTAGATTGTTTTTCAAACATAATAGATTCAAAAGAAAAAAAAAAACCTTTTCTCCCATAGGCAAGAATATCTTGCATTCCTCTGACTTAAATTTATCCCAGTCTATTTTCTATTCATTTACTCCATTCATTTGCCAAAAGATTACTTCCTATTACGCCATAAAGCATGAAGTGAATGGATGAATAATGAAGTGAAGATAACTAATAATTATACTCTGTAATATCTATAGTAGAATTTTTTAAAGTCACAGATTTAAAATCCCCTGTGAGATAAATATTCCTTCTTTCTACTCTGTGTTCTAACATAGAGAAAGCTGGATTGTGAAGTTAAATTGCTACCTGAATCATGGCTGGTGGCATTTTGAAAAGGAAATGCCAGACTACTTTAAGAGAATTTCAAATGACAGAAGAACCGAGGGGGGAATCTTAACTAAAATTGGAGTAAGAAGAAATTCTTGTCACTAAGAGATTGACGTTTTCATTCTTCCCCTAATTATTTCAGTCAGAAATGTCTCCCATTATATACTGTCTTAGCCCAACTATCACTGCTCTGGGATCAAACAGTGAATCCCTCCTATTCTTTTGACACACAGTCATCCATATATTATTAATTTTATTTGTGGCATCCTTCCAGTTGCCTGTATTCTGCCCTATGGAAGAATTCAAGATGAGCACTGTTTGCAAGGAATTATCTGGTTTCAGTCTGTTACCTTCAGGAAAGGAAATTCACATCTTTATCTCCTCAATATTAATGAGCTTTAAACTAAGAGAAGTTTGTCCCAGCATAGAATCAGATGTTTAAAATTGTCCTAATGTATTAATGCTATGTTCTGATATTCAGCTTTGGTGGTATCTTGTCCATTCTTTTCCCAAGCCTAGCCATTTGGCATGTTTTTAGATTCATAGATTCATAAGAGTCATAATCTTGTTTAATCAAGATACTCCACAGAGCGTATCAACAGAACACTTATAAACTAACATTTCTCAAAATATCCTGAAGGACAGTCTCTTAAAATTTTCTGTCACAGCCCAGTAGTTTTTATAAAATACAGTGGAAATGAATTATTAGAAGATATCAGGAAAATAAAATTGCTATAAAAAATGTCTAAGAGCTTACTCTCGATTTCTGTACTTATCTTGTCACAGACCAGTTCCAGTCCATAGACCCTGCCTTGCACAACAATGTTCTAAAATTCTTGTTACTTTTCCCCAGTCTTTTGTCATGTGAGAAAATCATTATTTTATTATACCAAGAACAAAGAGTGGGGAGCAGTCTCCATGGACACAGGCAAAAGGAAGTTGTACTGTCTGTAGAGAATTTTAAAACAATCATATAATTGACTATAAATCAGTCTACTTTTTGTTATCAACATTCACCAGCAATTCCTAACAATGTCAATGATAAAATTCTTCTCCTCTCAAAGATCTTCCGCACATAGAACCTACTGTTTGCACTTTAATCAATTGTATTGCTGTACCCCACATGGTGTAGTTTCTTCACACTCTTTTTTATCAAATAGGATATACTACTATACTAAGAGTTGACCAATTTAGAAAATAATGAAAGATTCATTCTTGGCTGTTCAGATGGTAAATTTCTTCAGAGTACTTCTGCTTTTAATAGCATCCTCATTGCTAATTAATGTTTGGTTTATGCAATCAACTGTAGTTGGGTCTTTTTTTTCCATGTTTAGTCTTAGTTAGTACTTCAGTATCATAAATTTCTATTTGGAGGATTTTTTTTATTTCCCCTAAATGTACTACAGTATTTTCAACTCTTCTGAAATCTACCCATTGTTGAATTAGTCTTCTAGTTGGTTTAAGTAAATTTTAAAATTGTTTTTGCCTCCCAGAGTGATAGCAATGGCATAGCCTTAGGCTAGGATCCTGTAAGAGGGTTTGGGGCATGTGTTATTAGTAAATATTCTTCAGGAAAAAAATTGGTAAGGGATGAGAGAAGCAGAATAGGGAAGGGGAAGGAACTGAGCATGAGTGTGGTCTCAGGTAAAGTCTAGCCTTGGCCTGATCCTCTGGGGTGTGTGTGTGTGTGTGTGTGTGTGTGTGTGTGTGTGTGTGTGTGTTGGGAGGGATGCTCTAGGGTATAAATCACAGTGCAGAACTGTCTTGCCTGTGACAGACCGTCATTATCCACCCTTAGGAGAGGAAAATAAAATCTCCCAAACATCCTAGGCCTGGGACTGGGAGGTGGAAGATGTGTGCATAGGTCATGTAGGTCATCTGGGTGGAACTCAAGCATCATCTACGAGAGTCTATACTGCGCAGCACGCAGATCCACTGGCTTCCCACATTAAACTCACTCCATTTAGATACAACTTCTCCAGGATACTAGTTAGTCACAATATCTGGGGAAGCTTCCAAGAGGAAGGTCAGGGGAAGAAAGCAGATTTCTGCTGTGGCAGTTGGTTCCAAGCTATAATCAATACTCATTATCGCCATCCTTCACTTTCTAGATTATCCTCATCCTTGGCTAGTACTTCTGCTAGTCTAGTTGGCTTGTTTGCAGGGTACAGGGGATGACCCAGATCCACATCACTGAGGGGCTGGGCCACAGCTTACTGTGCCTTATCAGTTGCGCTTGCCCATTTGCAGTTGAAACCAGGCATGGGAGAACCATGGGATGCCTCACTAGATCACCATATTCCTCACACTCCCATTTTGCATCAGGCTTACCTCCCCATAATAACCAGAGTCAACTACATCTGGCAGTATGGGTACTCATTTGTGTACCTGCTAGTCTACTGGCACATGGAGCCTTAAATGACAAGGTGGCAGCCACAGCAATAAGTGTAGTGGGTGTCTTGATGCACCCCTGTTGGAAATGTTCTCTTGGTGAAGACCAGGATTTCTAGGCCCCAAGGTTGGGAGAACAGGAAGCACAAAGTCCCCAAGTGGATCATTGGTAATGATGGAGAGAAGTGCCACTCCTACTTCTACCCCTTGGTATCTCGGCCCAGGTAATCTACTTGTTTTAGACACAGTACCATAAACTGGCTATTGAAGCTGTCTGTATATCCTGAAGGATAGCACCCCTTCTCACAAAGTTTCTACCTACTACCTGGCACATTAGCTGTACCTTTGATTGTCCTTTCCAGAGCTCTATCAAGCTGGCATCTTCTGTATGATGAGGCATGTAATAGGACCAATGGATTTTATGTTCAGGCACCCATTCCCACGTCTTCTTTTCCATAAAGTGTTTGTGTATTCCAAGGTGGTATTTTTTAGGATCCTGTGTCAAGACACCAGACAATTGGTGAGCCATCAGTTAGTGGTGCTTGCAGAGACACTGTAGGTAGGAAAGGCAAACCCATACCTGAATTATCCATCAATCCTGATCAGGATGAATCATTGACTTTTTTCAAGTAGGTGGTGTCTGATGGAATCACCTTGCTGCCAGGTGCTTGGTGTCCATCGTCAAGGGATAGTACCATGTCAGGGGGTCAGTTTTGATTTCTCTGCAGTGACAGAAAAGGCTTTATCTGCTGTTGGGCCCATATGTAGTCCATATCTGCTTATGACTACTCTGTTCTTGAGCAAATTGGGTAAGCACTGGGGTGGCTGGTGACAGATGCTGGCTGACATCTACTGGCCAAGTCATCCTGTCCACTTGGTGATTAATGCTTCTTCTACAGTGGGTGCTGTCTGGTGGACAAAGAGCTCACATTTCGTTCCCACTCTAATAGATCCATTCATATACCTACTTCCCAGAACATTGTTGTTCCCATGCCCTTTCAGTGGACTGAGTTAGGGTGTCTATATATTCTCATTTTCATGTATATTTCTATATTCATCTATATTTATTGAAATTCACGAGTTCACAGCAATATCTTTGATTCCAGTCCAACACCATGAGCACCACTGTGCTCATTCAAGTTTTTTTCCTTTTCATATTCATAACTCTCTTCTCCAACAGTGAGAAACCTGTCTTCCATTATCCTTTTTATCTGGCGAGTTTTTGTTTTGTTTTGTTTTTGAGACAAGTTCTCTTGCTTTGTTGCCAAGGCTAGAGTGCAGTGCAGTGTCGCAAACTTGGTTCACTGCAACCTCTACCTCCTGGATTCAAGTGATTCTTCTGCTTCAACCTCCCAAGTAGCTGGGATTACAGGCATGTGCCACCACGGCTGGCGAATTTTTGTATTTTTAGTAGAGACAGGGTTTCACCATGTTGGCCAGGCTAGTCTCAAACTCTTGACCTCAAGTGATTTGCCCACCTTGGCCTCCCAAAGTGCTGGGATTACAGACATGAGCCACTGTGCCTGACCCCGTTATCCTTAATGTATTTATTTATTTGATCAGTTTCCCTGTATGTAACATCTCACATTGCTGCTGTTGTCCCCTATCTTTTGTGGATATCTGCCTCATTCTACTTGGGCTATAATATCCCACCCCGGTTCTTCTTTCCAAGTGGATATGATCTCCTCATGCTGCTAAGGTTCTGATACCTCATGTCAGGTCTGCTGCCCTGCATGGACGTCTTCCTCACTGTATTCATATTTTGGCAGCACTCAGAGGGAAGTAGGGGCCTCACACAGTCCCTGAGCCTAAACCACACGGTCCAAGCCATCTTTACTACAACTCAACAGGGAGACATTGTCACGGGTAATAAGATTGTATTACCTTGTTTTTCATTTGTTATTTCTTTTCTTTCACATATAGCTCTCTCTAGAATCATCCACGAGGGTGACAGGCCAAGAGGAAAGAATAATTGGGAGGGCAGAATTTGAGAATTACCACACAATTAATTATTATGGCTCTAAATTTAAGCCCAAGGGATAAAGATATAATGAAAAATAGAGAAATACAGAATTATCATTGTTTTATGCCAATATAGGAGACATATTAAATTCTCTTCATTATAACAAACACCACACAGAACTCCTTGAGTACATATCAAAATATTCAGCTTCATAAATCAAACAGAAGTTAATCAAAGGCTGTATATGATGTATGAGAACTGCCTTTAGTAGTAGCTTTTTAATTTCTATTCTCTAACTTACCACCATAATAATTGCACTCTTCACTTTATTAAAGAATTTTTTAGTATAAATATGTCCCATGTAATATCTGGGATATATTTTTGCTAAAAGAAATTTTCGTTTAGCTGAGATTACAATTTAGTAGGGTGTCTTATATTTTTATCTGCTATATATGGCAACCATAGGTAAGAAGAGAAGCC
The DNA here is from genome assembly GCA_004027835.1 of Alouatta palliata. Lineage (NCBI taxonomy): Eukaryota > Metazoa > Chordata > Mammalia > Primates > Atelidae > Alouatta > Alouatta palliata. Next base: position 61,939 of record PVKV010003764.1, on the reverse strand, counting down.
AAACATATCTCAGCTGCTTATTTTTCTAAAGCCATGGAACAGTCCCAACCACTTTACCCAGAAAAGAGAATGTAACCCAGATAAAAACAACTGGCACTGAGATGGGGGTTCTTCCTAATTTTATCAGGACCAAAATTAACTAATAAAAGATGAGAGAAACAGACTAGGGAAGTGTCCCCACCCTAGGAGAAAAAGAGGGAGAGAAAGAGGGAGAAACCGAGAAGACAAAAGAGAGGAGAAAATACAAAGAAGAGAAAAGAGAGCAAGAAAGGAAGAGGACAGAGGAAGAGAGAAAGAAGCCAAGAGTAGAAGGAAGATATAGCCACATAGGAGGGGACACAGCCATTGTCACCAGCTGAGCAGGAGGAGAATGAGCCAAAGCCCATCAGAAGGAAACCATGTGGCTATACCAGCTCCAGCTCCAAAGCAAAAATATCTCCAATCTCAAGAACCATGATCAGATGCTTATCAGAAGAAGACTCTAGTAAACTTAACATCCTATCTTCAAAGAGAGTAGCTGGACAAGCACTTATATCTGCACTTCATATTCAAGCCATAGGCCCAGAGAGATTTTTTTTGTTGTTGTTAAGGAAAAAAGCTTCTGCAATATTTCCTGTATTCATCTTCTCTGAAATAAGCCTCTGTAGATATGTAACAAACATCTTTTCTTATTTGTGGCTTTAGGAAACTATTGCAGTAAAATGTACCAGAGTAGAGTAATAACACCCCAAAAGATCTTACAAAGAAATCAGATATTTTGATACCACGTAATCACAAATATATCCCAGAACTTAGTTTCCCTACACAGCAGAAGCATTAGACATCTCATTTGTATTCGAATAGTAACAATAAGTAAGCATGTAAACTCCAGCCAGGGAGTTCAAGCAAATGAGGAAAGACAACCACAGAAACTTTAGAAAACATCTGATCCAAATATTTCTGTTAGCAGATAAAGAGACTAACTACTAGGTCAAATCTTATGTAGGTCAAGCATTAGGAGGCTTGAGTCAGGAGGAAAGTTAGGAAACCATGGTTGCCGACCCTCACCAGTTAACTCTAGCATGATTTCAAGTCAGCAGCATCTTCTTTTTTCTTTATCCGAGGGCAAGGACTCTTGCTGCTAGAACCCACTTTGTGAAGTCAGCAGGCCTGAAAATTAACATCCCCTAGGAGTAGCCCTCAAGTCCTTCTTCATTCTTTAACTGGGACAGTTCTGAGGAGTGGGATCTAAGCTGGGTCCCAAAGGTCCTCCAGTGGCAGTGGGATTGAGCTCAGTCTCCCACCTCAACAGCTGGCATGATAACACACCCTATACTGGCTACCTAACCCTTCTTGGTCTCATTTCCTCACTCTCTTATCAGCGCTCCTTTTACCTCCCAAATAAACTACCTGCACTTGAATCATCTGCCACTGGGGAACCCAGACAAACTCAGTCAGATTTCTGGAAGTTTGCTGTATCTAAAAACTTCTGACTAATGTAGTATATTATTAGAATGCAGTTTGTTAATAAGTCTCATTGTATTATACTTTGGTAATATTTTATTGTGCATTATAACAATTTCACTTATTTTTTCCCAATGAGCTTTTATAGATAGTACCCTAATCTGGGGTTCTTTCATTCGTAGCACACATACACACATACACACACACACACAAATTATATATGTGTATATACATACATATGTATATATATATATATATATATATTTTTTTTTTTTTTTTTTTTTTTTTTTTTTTTTCTGAAACAGAGTTTCACTCTGTTGCCCAGGCTGGAGTATAGTGGCAAGCGATCTCAGCTCACTGCAGCCTCTACCTCCCAGGATCAGGTGATTCTCGTGCCTCAGCTTCCTGAGTAGCTAGGATTACAGGCACCTGCCACCATGCCTGGCTAATTTTTATATTAGTAGTAGAGACAGGGTTTCACCATGTTGGGTAGGCAGCTCTCAAATTCCTGACCTCAAGTGATTCACTTGCCTTGGCCTCCCAAAGTTCTGGGATTGCAGGCGTGAGCCACCACGTCTGGCCCACTTATATAGTTTTTAGATGAATTTGTGAATTAGTAAAATATCAACTGATTAGAAAAGTGAAACTTTACTATTAATAGATAGCTATCACTACCTTTAAGGAAAAACAAGAAAAAAAACAAAACTACTTTGAAAAAAGAAAAGTGAAGTGAGGCAGACGTGGAAGAGTCTGAGGTCCATTTAAGGACTCTGGCATAATTAAAGTTGCTAATTACTTCCTATAGCAGCTAAATGGGCTGGGTTACCTTTGCCTGTGTCCTACTAAATCACTGCATAAAAACTGCTCTAGAATTGGAAAGTTCTGAGGGTTTCTTTGAACTCTAAAAATTTCTTAGTAGCTACGGTATTCAGGCATTTCACTTCTTAGTCAAGAGGAGAGGATTTAGGAATGTTTATTCAAGTCCCTATGGGGTAGATGGTTAACATATTTTTGGCTGCCCTACACCTTGGAATCCCCTTCGTATGTGAGGAATTATCTATTTTTTGAGTCCTGGTTTTCTCATGGCAGAAACCAGTACTCTTTCTCACCTCCTGTGCAACTCCTTCTCACCTCCCAGGCACCAGCAAGTGTCGGAGGTCCCCCCAATCAAGCACACTCATGCATCACCTCATTGCACAACCTAGTGACCCACCTAACTTGGTGCTACACAGATACCCCAAGTTTCTTTGCTATTTATACATATATACTATTTTATAAAAGTTTCACAATTATATAAAAATAATGAGGTCCCAGACAATCTTATCCCCGAGAACTTACATTTATTCAGCTTCCTCGAAAGTCAAGAGGTATCCTTTCCTTCCCAAGCTTCCTTTATCACCTTACCAACACTGAGGTGAACTATCAGGGGAGTAGGGAAGTGGGTGGTGGTGATTGTCTATCCCATGTTGCGGACTAGGGAGGGAGATGACCAAGAGAAAAGGAGTCTGAGTCTCACTGAAAGACTATCCATGTGGTCCATCTGCACAGGAAGTAATGAGGGCAAAAGAACCAAAGGGCTTTTTATCCTCCAGGGATGTAAAGAGCAGGTGAGGGGCACTGAAGACTGAGAAGTATAGAGGGGTAGGATGTGTTAGTCACAGCAGGGAATTCCAGACTTAGCACAAGTCTATCTCAACCTTTTCCCTGATGGTATGTATATCTCTATTTTTTTCTTTCATTTTAATTGTTAATGAAATCTAGGTATCACTTCCTTGGGAAAGTAAGTTCTTTCATGTTATCAGCCCATATCACTTGACTATATTCTGTTTACAAAGGGGTTTATTCAATTAATAATTTATTTGCTCTGATTGACTCTTAATACCTGTACAGGTAGTTTTTCCAGGCTTGATTGCATATGGCTCTGAGGTGACATTTGATTGACTGCTCTGCTGTACAACAATAGTGGGAGACCTATAGGATTGCAAGGGAAGGGAAAAGAACTCGGGTTTACTGAGCACCCACTATATATATGACATTTTGGGCATATAAGTTGTTTACTTCTAATAACTCATGACAGTTTATTATATCAGTTTTTAGAAATAAGAAACCTGAAGTTCAAAGAGATTGTATAACTTATCCAAGATCACTGATTTAGCAAGTCTATGCCCTTGCCACTGTACTTGGTGGACATACCCATGAGAATGCTGCCATTCTGACTGAATTGAACTTCCTCTATAAAATTCTGGGGATGACAAAGGTAAACTCATGTAACCAGATCAAATAAAATAATGTATGCATTTAGTACAGTACCTGGCACATAGCAGATGTTAAATCACAAAAGTGGCCATGTTTGGGAGACACATAAGAATTTTCTGTGTGTGACCATGAAAGATAAAGCTTTAATGGTGTTTCCTTTTGCACTGAAGGCAGAGATCTATGAAACTGACTTGTTAGCTTGGTCAGGCTCCCCAAACTGTGAGTGGACACCCTAGGCCAGTTGCTCCATTTTGGTATTAAGTGAAGAATTACCATGTTAAGTAAAAAAAAAATGTGACATCTACCTTGAAGAAATATAAAGGAAAAAAAAAAAAAAACAGGCTGGGTGCAGTGACTCATGCCTGTAATCCCAGCACTTTGGAAGGCCAAAGCAGGCAGATGACCTGAGGTCAGGAATTCAAGACCAGCCAGGCCCTTGGTGAAACCCCGTCTCTACTAAAAATATAAAATTAACCAGGCATGGTGGTCCATGCCTGTAATCCCAGCTGCTCGGGAGGCCGAGGGAGGAGAATCACTTGAACCTGAGAGGTGAGATCACAGCATTCCAGCCTGAATGGCAGAGTGAGACTCTGTCTCAAAAGAAAAAAGAAAACAAACAAAATGATGTAATAATCGACTTTTCTTGCTTGCCCCAGAAGGTAAACAAGGGCAAATAAGTGGAAGTTGCAGAAAGGCTGACTCCAACAATCTTTAGAGAGACATTCTAGTTGTCACATGTTCCCTAAAAAAGTGAAAGTCATTGAATATGTCCAACTGACCAGGCAACCATCTGGCCAAGATGGGATGTCACAGCATCCTGTGCTGGGCTGGACACCGGACTGCATAATCTGATCCAGTGTCTTTGCCAAATTTCTATGACTTTTTGGTAGGCTAGGAGAACAGTTCTATTTACTTCCTGGGTAATTTCAGGACATCTCAACCTTGGAATTTGTATGACTTTTGCTTGATGGAAGATGGCTTTCCTCTTTAAAAGCCACTTTTCCCACTTGTCTTTCCCTGCACCTTTGAGGGAGGAACCGTGTTGAGCATCTGCTCCCAGATTTATGTCCTGTCCTCCATCTATGAAGAACACCCCCGTTCCTGTGGGGGCGGGAGGCTTGGCTCTCCTTTTAGAAATTCCCTTCTGTGCTGCGCTAATCACACCCTCGGTACATTTCACATCTTATTTTTAGGAGCAAAGTATAAAGAATCCCAGCACCAACAGCAGTTTCTGTGGCAACCTGCATCGCCCCCCTTGCTTGTCCAGCTGTGCAGAATTAAATTCTAAAAGAGGCCATTTTACATCATGTAAAGGAGATCCACAGTGAAGGTTCTCTTTAAATGAAGGTGTTCTTCTAAGTTAAGAGGGAACTAGATGGGAATTAGGTTGGGGGGTGGGTGGTTGAAAACTCGAACTCTTATAAAATCCCAGGTGCACACAGGCATGCCCTAGTTGCCCTGATTTTTTTTCCCACAGGACATCATTTCAGAAACAAAAATAGCATTTAGACCAATGAAAACTAGGTTTGAATATTTATATCAGAAGAGTTTTTTGATAAGTTCCCTCTCACCCTCTCCTTTCATGGGGTCTTCCCACATAACCTTCTAGGCTAGACCAGATTACAAACTGACATGCTTCTCATCTTCTCTTGAATAGTTCTTTCAAGCTGCTATCCGAGCTCCCGGGAGGAACTCACCAAACTCCCTCTCCCTAGCACAGCCAACACAAGGATTGTCTTCCTGGGCCAGGCCTAAAGGTGGACCTATAAAAGCAACTCCCTAAGAATGTGATTTGGCAGGCACCAACAGACTATGAAAATAATCCCCCCAAGGCCTCATCATGTCTCAGTTATAATTGTAACCACTGCTTTGGGATAATGTCATTTGCTTCCATATGATTTTAGGAAATTGTGAATATGCTTCTGCAAGGAGTAATATTTTAGAATCGAATCTATATTTATTTTTGTTTGCTTCTAAGAAGACATGAGGTATCCCATATTTAAAAAGATCTTTACCCTTAGACCATTAGCGTAGAGACCAGAGAAAGAGTTAAATATGCCCTGAACCCAGACTAATACTATTACTATGCTTAAACATTAATTGAGTTCTAAGTTTCCTGAAGCTGGCCAAATAAAATTGTTAGAATTTATTATACTATTATCACCTATTAAAAGAAAAGACATCAGTTTGTCTATGCCTACTATACGTACTTGGTGATTTTGCCTAAGGCCAGTCCTAGGAAAGAGATATTTTTCCAGTACTGAATTCTTAAAAGAGATTATTGAATATAGATAACAAAAGAATAAACTTTTTTTCAACAGTCAGTTAGGAAAAGATTCTTCACATGGCCAGTTATTTTATTAACTTTTGAGAAATCTGAAGTTAAAACCTCAAAATAACACACAGTGAAGCCACTAGTGTAATTCATTAAGACACGTAACAGTGAAAATACATTAACTCAATCTGCTTAAGCAGATTAGCTCCAGGAATGTTTTGGAGGAAAAAGGGCTCTAAGAGAATGTGATATAAAAAGCAAGATTTTGATAGTAAGAAGTGGCAGTTATTGTCAACCCATGAGGTCTGTATTACAGATTCATCAGAGAAACAGAGCCAATAGAATACAAATACACATATATACAAATATCAACAAGCTCTTCTTATATAAATATTCAAACCTAGTTTTTATTAGTCTAAATGCTATTTTTGTTTCTGAAATGATGTCCTGTGGAAGAAAACCATTACAACCTGTAATACAGACCTCATAGGTTGACAATATAGGTTGAAATATATGTGTGTGTGGGTGGATGGATAGGTAGATAGGTAGGCAGGTAGATAGACAGGTAGACATAGGTAGGTAGGTAGGTAGATAGATAGATAAATAGACAAATAGATAATTTATTATGGGAATTGACTTACATGATGATGGAGGCCAAGATGTGTCACATGATCCATCTGCAACATCAAAAGTAGGAATGCTAGTGATGTAATTCAGTACAAGTCTCAGCCCTAAGAACCTGGGCTGGGATAGGGTATGGGGTGCTTAATGTTAAGTCCTGGAGTCTGAAAACTGTAGAACCTCTAACATCTGTAGGTAGGAGAAGATGAATGTGTCAGCTCAAGAAGAGAGGAGTAATTTTCCCTCCCTCTGATTTTTTGTTCTTTGGGCCCTCAGCAGATTAGATGATGCCCACTCACATTGGTGAGGGCATTTTCTTTACTCAGTTTACCGATTCAAATGCTAATCTTTTCCAAAAACCCTCACAGGCACACCAAGAAATAATTTTACCAGCTATCTGGACATTCCTTAGACCAGTCAAGCTGATACATACACTAACCATCACAACAGTGGTCCCCAACTTTTTTGGCACCAGGGGCCAGTTACATGGAAGATCATGTATCCATGGACTGTGGAGAGGGAGACAGTTTCAGGATGATTCAAGTACATTATATTTATTGTGCATTTTATTTGTATTATTATTACATTGTAATATATGATGACATAATTATACAACTCACCATAGTGTAGAATCAGTGGGAGCCCTGAGCTTGTTTCCTGCAACTAGATGGTCCCATCTGGGGGTTATAGGAGACACTGATGGATCATCAGGCATTAGATTCTCATAGGGATCATCCAACCTAGATCCCTCGCATGTACAATTCACAATAGTGTTTGCACTCCTGTGAGAATCTTATGCCACTGCTGATGTGACAGGAGGCGGAGTTCAGGCAGTAATGTGAGTGATGGGGAAGGGCTGTAAATACAAATAAAGCCTTGCTTGCTTGCCCACCACTACCTCCTGCTGTGGGGCCCAGTTCCTAAAAGGCCATGGACCAACACCAGTCCATGGCCCAGGGGTTGGGGACCCCTGCATTATATCATAAAATGCAGTGTGAGTAAGACTGAGAATTGAGCATGAGGAACTGATTGTTTAAAGAAGGGAGAAGGGTAACTACAAAAAGAGTAGAAGGAAGCCGGGAAATAGGAAGTGAGAGGTGTCAAAGACAAACTACACCTACTTGATAATTTTGCCTGAGGCCAGTCCTAGAACATGCAACTCTTTGATGACCAGATTTGGCAGTTACCCGCAAAGGGACAACCACAACTCCAGTGACTTTCATGTGATTCTATTATGCACAAAACACGTTTATGGTGGTAAAATGTCTCTGAAAGTGGTAAACAAAAACTGTGCTCTCAAAATTGCCTCTCTACAACAAGAAAAATTTTCCCCAAACTTCTTAATCATCCTTTCTTTCATTGGAAGTTTAAAAATAAAGTGTTTTTGTTTTGTTTTGGTTTCAGAAAGGCATTAGTAGTCCAGAAACAAATATGTAAAAGCTGAGTTCAAGTCACTCCCATACTGCAATGTTGCAATTTTTCATTAGTGTATTACTCAGGCAGTATGTGTTGGGTGGCAGAAAATATTAGACCTGTTTAAAAAAAAAAAAGCACAAATTAAATACTAATTTTAAGAGACACATCAAAAAATTGAGTTTTTAAAAAACTCAGCCTAAATTTTCGCTTTACCCCTAAATTTTGGTAATACTCAGATATCAGCAAAATGAATTTAGCCTATATCAGCAAAAAACGTTGATGTGGTTTGGCTCTATGTCCCCACCCAAATCTCATCTTGAATTGTAATCCCCATGTGTCGAGGGAGATACCTGGTTGGAGTTGACTGCATCATGGGGGCGGTTTCCCCCATGCTGTTCTTGTGATAATGAGTGAGTTCTCATGAGATCTGATGGTTTAAAAGTATTTGGCAGTTCCCCTCCTCGAACTCTCTCCTGCCACCATGCAAGATGTGCCTTGCTTCCTCTTTGTCTTCTGCCATGATTGTAAGTTTCTTGAAACCTCCCCAGCCATGCAGAACTGTAAGTCAATTAAAACGCTCTTCTTTGTAAATTTCCCAGTCTCAGGTAGTTCTTTTTAGCAGTGTGGGAACGGACTAATACAGACCTTGATTTTCTATCCTTTTGTTTTCAAAGGCAGTTGATTTTAGGAGCAGAAATGAACCCATAGTCTGTAGGGTCCACTCCAATGTAAGTATTGTAATAGCTGTAGAACTAAATTTGATGACTAATAGTTGGTATACCATTTTGCATAGTATTTGTCTATATTAGTGCATTAGAGGAAAGTGGTAAGGGGAGAAAAAAGGGTAGTTTATCCTTGAAGTTTTTAAATCTTTATTAGATGTAAATTCATCAAAGGCAGAGGACACATATTATCCATCCTGGAATCCACAGTACCTAAAATAATACCTTACATACAGGTGACAGGAAATATTTATTTAATGAACTGTTAATAAGACCAGTTACTCTATAACATCCCAGAAAAAAAAATCTAGTTCTGCATTAACCCTAGTTCTAGATTTAAAGATTGTTACTTGGTTGGGAGAGGTTGCTCTTGCCTCTAATCCCAGAGCTTTGGGAGGCCAACGTGGGAGAACCACATGAGATCAGGAGTTTGAGATCAGCCTAGGCAACCTAGTGAGACCCTGTCTCTACAAAAAAATTATTTAAAAATTATCCAGGCATGGTGCATTTATCTGCAGTTCTAACTACTTGGGAGGCTGAGGTGGGAGGATCACCTGAGCCTAGGAGCTTGAGGTTATAGTGAGCTATGATTGTGCCACAGAGTGAGACCCTGCCTCTAAAAAATTTGTTTTAATAATAATAATTTTAAAAATTGGTACTCTATTCACAATTGTAGAAGTGAAAAGAAATATTTCTAATTTCATGGGGATATGAGAAGAGAGTCAAGGTGTCATCTCTGCATCTCCATCCCCTCACTGTGCCTGCCCAGCACTTGCTTAGTTCATATCAGCCTTCCCTTTGTAGGTGCTGCAAATAATTAGAGGATTTGTGTAGTCTTTTCTGGAAAAGTGGTTGAGGCTGAGGTTCGTGACATTATAACAGGTGCTGGAAATGAGAGACAGACCACCAAATGCCCTCAAAAGAAAGTATGACCAAGACTGGCATGTGTAATAGAAAGATAGGAGACCTCTTTGGGCTGTACACAAACAGAATATGCCCAGAGAAGCCCAAAGACTAAAGATCTCTTCACTGTTTCTGTCCTTGGGTAACCCTAAAGGAATGAGTGTTTCTCCTTTATCCATAACTGGAATCATGGGCCCTTCTCTGTATTTCTCCAACAGTAAGAATTTCATAAGCTACTTGGGGATACAGTTAATTTTTGTTTAACAAATATAAGAGTACAGTAGACACCATATACTAATTAGGCGGTTTCCAAGCACTTGATCTCATTCAATTGAACTTGGCCTGTGTCCTTTGGTAGAAAACATAGTTTAAATATATGTCCCCATCAAATCTCATGTTGAATTGTAATTCCCAGTGTTGGTGGTGGGGCCTGGTGGGAGGTGTTTGGATCATAAAGGTGGATTCCTTATGGCTTAATGATGTCTTCAGGATAGTGAGTGGTTCTCATGAGATCCTGTCGTTTAAGGTGTGTGACACCTCCCCCCAACTCTCTCTTGCTCCTCTTCTCCACATATGAGATGCTGGGTCCTGCTTTGCATTCTACCATGATTGAAAGCTTCCTGAGGCCTCACCAGAAGCCCAGCAGATGCTTGTGCCATGTTTCCTGTACAGCCTGCAGAACTGTGAGCCAACTAAGCCTCTTTTCTTTATGAATTAGCCAAATAAACCTCTTTTCTTTATCAATTATCCAGTCTCTGGTATTTCTTTTTTTTTTTTTTTTTTTTAATTTTTTTCTAGAGGCAGAGTCTCACTATGTTGCCCAGGCTGGTCTTGAACTCCTGGGCCTGAGTCAACACACCTGGCAAGGTATTTCTTTATAGCAACACAAAACAACCCAAGAACACAAGAACAACACAAGAACAGTAGATTTGACTTATTAATTAATTAATTAATTCAGTTAGTTGGTTAGTTAGTTAGTAGAGACAGAGTCTTAATATGTTGCCCAGGATGGTCTCAAACTCCTGGGCTCAAGCAACCCTTCTGCCTCAGTCTCTCAGAGCATTGGGATTACAGGCATGAGCCAGCATATCCAGCCAGAATTGGCTTTATGTCACTTCTGTCTGTCCTATAGTCCCCCTTCCCTGAGAATACTTCACTAAGGGTCCCTAGGATCATTCAAGGAACAAGTCTAGCTTTTCTCGGTCTCTCATTTTTTGGCAGAAATGATTTGATTCTCTTAGTCAGCTTACTAACAGTTACCTAAAATTTTGCACACAGAATTTCTTGAAAGTAAAGGTCTTCCTTTTCTGTGAAAATTCTTCTCATACCAAATCCCTTCTGTTGTTGCCCCTCTCAAGTTCTTATTCTTTAGCTAAATGTGACAAATTTCCTGACAATTCCAGGCTTGACTCATTGTCTTACCTGAAGAATGTTAACATATTGATGGGGGAAGTTAGTCCACTCACATTTATTTTAATTAACAATATATTTAGTCATATTCTTGACTTTTTATTTTAAATTCCCCGTTGTTATTATTTCCTATTTGCTATTATTTCTCTTTGCTTTTACTGGATGAACCATTTTTTCTTTTTCTTTCTCTCTATAGTAGCGATGTCTTTCCTATTATGGGCCAGTTGATAAAGATTTTAGGATTTGTGGGTCATACAGTCACTGTCATACTCCTCAACTCTGATAATATAGTGAGAAAATAGCCAACACATAAGTGAATGAACATAGGCTGTGCTTCAATAAAACTTTGCTTACAAAAGCAAGCATTGGGCCAGATTTGACCCATGGCTATAATTTACCAACCATTGCTGTATAGGACTAGAAGACTTATATCCTTCATTTTTAATAAACATATCTTGTATTTATGAAAATATACATTCAACTTCTATAACAGATCATTCAATACTATGACTTTATAAAGATAGGTTTTTTTTAAATTACATGTGAGTAGTCAGGGCTTCTATGGCAACACAATGGTCCTGGGACCCAGGATCCTTTCTTCCTGATACTGGTCACTAAGGTAATGCCCTCACCTGTGTCTACATCTTCATCCACATTTCAGTCAGTGAAAAAGAGGAAGGATAAGTGGAGAACATGCTCCTTCTCTTTAGAGGCACAGGCTATAAGATGAACACATCATTTCTGTATGCATCCCTGCAGCTAGAAGCTAGTCATAGGCCACACTTGGCTTATAAGGGAGCCTGGAATATGTAGACAAATTTGAAGGCCATGTACCTAGTTACAAATCATATGACTATAGAATGGGGAGGATAGATAGTTTCAGGTATCTAGCAGTCTCTGCTACAACTAAAACTTTGATTTTCTGATTTTCTATAAGAATTTATCAGAATCTATGACCCCTCATCCAATCAAAACCATTAGCTTATATTAGCACATTTAAAATCCAGTTCCATTTGTAATTCTTTGATCTCTCCATCATACCCCTTATTTAAGAGATGTGACTAGGCCGGGAGTGGTGGCTCGCTCCTGTAATTCCAGCACTTTGGGAGGCTAAGGCGGGCGGATCACGAGGTCAAGAGATCGAGCCCACCCTGGTCAACATGGTGAAACCCTGTCTCCACTAAAAATACAAAAATTAGCTGGGTGTGGTGACGTGCACCTGTAGTCCCAGCTACTCAGGAGGCTGAGGCAAGAGAATTGCTTTAGCCCGGGAGGCAGTGAGCCGAGATGGCGCCACTGCCTTCCAGCCTGGTGACAGAGCAAGACCCCATCTCAGAAAAAAAAAAAAGAGATGTTACTGCCTTATTGATGGCCATTTTCTAAGGTCTGATCTCCCAGATTTCAGGTTAATATTCCTATTTCTTTCCCTCCTTTTTTATGGCGAAAGCAAAAAACAGAAAATTAGAGAGCCTTAATGATGTTTCTTTGAGACTTGGGTTTTAATTATGGTGGTTTACATAGAGTTTTGTGTTTAGTGGTGGACAACATGAAATGAAATGTTTGCTAATGTGATATGACACTAAATGAAGGAACAACCCTCCACAGACAACATGTGTTAGTGAATTAATTCCCTGCAGTGGAAACTGTTCTCAGAACCTCGGTCATCATTTTCCTTTATGAATAATTTTCCATTCGTGCATAAGGGTGCCTGACAGTTTGTTTACATGAACATTGGGAATAAATGCCAAAATTATTTGGCTTGGCGTCAAAACTGCCTCTATTTTTATTGTCTGCAGTGCTCTGATTCAGTGGATTTTAGTAAGTTATTTAACAATACATGAATTTGAGTCAGAGGAACTAGAGGAAAGGCTGGGATGACACGCACTTATAGGATATAAAGGGATGAGACGTCATCTATTGTTTGCCATGCCAACAACTCTTAAATTAATGCCCTTTCTCCTGCAGAACTGAATTGTTCTCATTACAATTGGGCACAAGCAACTTGGCATAATTTGGCATGTTCATTTAAGAGGTTTTAAGTCTGAAGTCATGCTTGAGTTATTCTCTTAAGTTTTGTCTCACCCAAATTTTATCAGCTTTCATTAGGGTCTGAGTTTTTGGAAAACTTCCTCTCTACATGGCCATTAAGGTTTGTAGTTGGTTGTGTGGGAATATAGCTTGACCCAAGCAAAGGCAAACAAAAAATGCAGTGTTGTTGCTAGAGGCTGGAATAATCTCCTTTACTGCATGCTTGTCCTCCTGCTCTCTGATGTACAATATTGAACCAACAATGAACTTTTTATTTTAAATTCTCCACTTTTCATTATTAAATTAAACTAAAAATTTACAGCATTGGAGTTTATTAAAAATTTTTTCTTATGTGAAGAAGTAATTTGAACTCTCTCATTTAAGTCTTAGTATCCCATGTGTCAGTGGAAAACCAGTAGAATTTAAGCTGCGTGCGGTTTCTTCCTATTGCTAGAGGTAGAGTTTGCAGTGCAAGTTACTGAAAGTGAAAAACTGCCACCCTGGGGTTCATCACCTATTTCTGTGTGCTAAAGTGGAAACTAAAATCTATTCTGTAGGCAAGTCCTTGTTAGGTTTTACTTTGAAGATAGATGTAAAGCAAATGACTCCACATTAATTTGGGGAAAGCCCTGAACCACTGAAATAATACAAATACAGATGATTCAGACCAAGATGTTTTCATCTGGTGTAGTAATAGGAATTTGCTATGTTTTTAGCAAGACTTTGTCCTTGAAGAAGTGTCTTTTCTCCAAATATATATGTGGACTAAATTGAATATTATCCCAAAGGGTTAATTATTTAAGACTGAATAACTCAGACTTTGGTTAACATGTTGCCTATTACTTACCATGATTGCCTTGCAGTAGAGGGAATGGGGCATCAAACCATACTGAATTTTCCCCGTCAGTCATGTTAGGGTGGAAAAAAAGGGGGACTTTGTACTGAGAGAAGGAGAATGCTTTCTCTCTCAGAATGGCTGAGAAGGATGGAGAACTAGGCTCTTGGGAGAAAGAGCATGGGATATCCTATTTGTGGGACCTTAAGCAGGTGCCTGTATATGCTTATATACAGGGGAAACTGTGGAGGAGTGTCATCCATTTGCTCTATTTAACTCTTTAATTTCAGAATTTCCCAGACTTATTCAAATGAAGAACCCTTTCATTGTGCGACACGTGTTAATATGCCACAGAATACTCTTCTGAAGAATACACCATGAGGAGTGGTGTCAGCCAGACCTCCTCCTAGCATGCATCAGAGTCACCTGGGTGGATTGTTAGAACTTACATTGCTGGCCTCGTCCCCAGCGTGCCAGTTTCAGTAGGTCTGAGGTAGACTTGTGAATTTGCATTTCCAACACATTCCTGGGAGCATGCTGCTGTTGCTAGGTCCAGGAACCACACTTAAGAATGAATCACATACTGAAATAATCTGGTTCTTCATTTGTCTTTCTAGAGTAACACAAATCAAATCAAGAAGTAGTCGTGCGCTTATACCATGAGCGAGGCATACAGGGTCTGTTCTCTCCCAGAAACGCAAAGATACCCTAATGAAGAGGATCCCAGAGGCAAAATTTAAAAATACAGTCACCACTCAGAGCAAGAAAATTTTAAAAAATCAGTAAGAATGTATGACATTATCCAGGCTCCCTGCTTGTTTTGACTATTTAAATATTCAAGAGTGTTTTTGTTTCAAGCATAAAATAATTGAGAGAAGATGGGGGTTTACTCATTAATATTAACTCTAGTGAATTATCTGAAATCTTGCAACCTCAAGAGCCATTTGGGCATGTTGGTTTGTTATCTAGGCAGTTCAACATCTAGTCAATTAAATCTGAAGAAACCTTGTCATTGAATGATTTGGAATGTGTAACAATAAACAACTGGTTTTGTTGATTGCTTTGGATGAATTGATTAAGTTCCTCAGAGAAATAGTAGAAACACTTCAGTTTGTATGACAGCTTTACGTTTTTTGCTTTCCAGTAATTACAGTTTCTGTTGAGCCAACACTTTCAAAGGAAATACTGTGAAATGTTCTGAATTGATATCTCATTTACAATATATTATTATCTTCATTACATTTATGTGAAATAGGAAATTAGCAAAAACAAAAGTACATTAGAGTAGATAAGTTGCCTGTCCCCAGCCAAAGTTCATCTAGAGAGAAAAACATGCACACAATAACTACTTCTATATCTGTGAGGTGGTTTTAAAATGATATGCATTATCAGCCTACAAATTCAAATATGCTTCATTCTAAGTTATTCTAGGCATTGCCTCTTGGCGCAGCAGCATATGGCAATGAACTTGAAGAAAATGTCACGGTCACTCATTCTGTGTTTCAAAGGCTTATGGAACTACCCATCTGTCTGTCTTCTTGTAATGTACATCTTATGAGTATGGTAACCCAGAACTTATGCCACTTATGTATCCTAATATAATGGGCATAATTGATTGTGGTCCTAATGAATGACCTTCTGAATGTACCACCATCATTTGTACCAAGGCCACAATTCCCATGGCTCCCCTGAGGCAGTGACTGAGCACAATGAAGACACAAATACAATTCCATTCCTGTGAAACACAAGTGTTCTTGATATGATATGAATATGCTGCTCCTCCAAAATTAATGTTGAAACCTAATCACCAATATGATGATATTGGAAGATAGGGCCCCTGCAAGATGATTAGGTTATGAAGGCCTCTTCCCTTGTGATTGGATTAGGGCCATATAAAAAGGGCTTGTGGAGTGGGTTTGCTCTTTTTTGCTCTTCTGCCATATGAGGACACAGAAAGAAGGTCCTCACCAGGCACCAGATGCTGGTGCCTTAATCTTGGACTTCCCATCCTCCAGAACCATGAGGAAATAAATTTCCTTTTTTTTTTTAAATAAATTACCCAATCTCAGATGTTCTGTTATAGCAGCACAAATGGATTAAGTCTGTCTTCCAGTGGGTACTTTGGCTTAAGAACTGCCCAATGGCCTTGCTGCCACAGGGGTCAGACTTTTGTTTCTGTATGAAGGCACTTTCTGCCTACTCCTGGTCTCTCCAAATTTATTGTTCACCTACATTGCTTCAATAAATATCTTGCACATCTAATCTTGACACCTGCATCTCAAAAGACTCAAATTAACACAATGACCATGATTCTTACAGCAGCACACAAAACAAAATCAAGATAACCTTTAGTTTTTAAATAAATTTTAAGTAACATGAAAAATGTTGGTTATAAAGTGAAAAAAGAAAAAGAAAAAAGAAAAAATTGAAGGTTTAATAGCTTTCTTGTTAGAGACACAAATTAAATGCAAAACCATTTGATGTTTTCTGATGTTATATCCTTTGTATTTGACATGTCAAAAATTCAAGGTAGCACATTGCTATGATAGAGTCTGCTTGTCCCAATAATGCATCTGCCCCATTTAAAGATTGATAGAGAGTCATTGAAAACTGTCTTACACATAAAAATTTATAACCTTTGGTTACTCTTACTAGTATATTTTAGGTTATCTTATTTGCTTCTTTTTCCTGTAGGAAAATCATTATGGTAACTGTGTGGATGTTATTTTAAAAACAAAAATCACCACCTAGTTTCAGCACTCAAAGATACATAACTATCAGTTACCATTTTAGTATGCTTCTGTTTTCTCCTATGTATGTATATATGTATATTTACACAGTTAAGGTAATACTACATATACAAATTTGGTATTCTGCTTTCCCTATGGCATTAAGATTTTTTGTAGAGCACTTTATATGATTGCACACTATTCTATTATATAATTATACCATTATTTACTTAACTATTCCTTTATTATCTACATTTAGATAATTTCTAGCTGTTATAAACAGCCCATAATGAATACCTTTTTTTAATTTGAGATGGAGTCTTGCTGTGTTATCCAGGCTGGATTACAGTGATGCCATCTTGGGCAACTGCAACCCCCTGCCTCCTGGATTCAAGCAATCATCCTGCCTCAGCCTCTTGAGTAGCTGGGTGACAGGTGTGTACCATCAAGCCTGGCTAATATTTTGTATTTTTAGTATAAACAAGGTTTCACCATGTTGGCCAGGCTGGTCTTGAACTCCTGACCTCAAGTGATCCGCCCACTTCAGCCTCCCAAAGTGCTGAGATTACAAGTGTGAGCCACCATGCCTGGCCTGAATATTCTTATATATAAAACTTTACATTTTATAATTTTTTTCTTTATATAGGTCCTTAGATTAGAAGTGCTTCCTGGCTTCCTAATAAGTCTGCAGTTTGAGAAGAATCAACTGGCTTACTCCCCACATCTACACAGCATGTTGTTAGAAAGACACAGACTTAGGAGTCAGAAGACTCACAATTCCACTAACTACCTGTGTGCCTTAAGCAAACCTCTTTATGACAGTGTCCACAAGTGCACAATCTGGGGGCTGAATCAGATAATCCCTCTCATCCTGTCCATGTTTAATATTCTTAGATTTGCTTAGTGGACTTGTCTTCTATCCAATGCCATCATTTTTATATGCCCTTAGGGCTATATAGACACCAGGAATACCACTGGTAATGGATCTATGATATTGCTATGCTTTTTGCGCCAAAGAACACTCAACATTGTATTGGAATGTGGTTGGTTCTGTGACTCTCCACCTCATATAACTTATTGTCTGTGTGTTTTTAAATTACCTTTGGCTCTTAAGTGCTATGAAGTATAGCAGTTATATTATAGCCATGTGAAACTGCTCACTGAGCCTTCTAATATTAACTCAAAGCAAAATAACTGTGTTCCCCGCATTTACATCTGGCTCAATCATCGTAGAACGACTGTATTAAGTGTTTCTCCATGCATGTCCTTGTGCCAGGAATTGAATTACAAAGCCATTATTTTTTGATGTTAAGGAATTTCCAACTGAAGAGCCACAGTGCTTTGAGGGGAGGTGCAAAGGACAAAGAGGCATCCGAGGAACCAGTCTGAACCTCAGTGCCTGCCATGAGCTGCCCCTCATGGGATGTTGGGAAAGAAGATCTCTGAGGAATTCTGAATTTAAAGAGTCTGGAGTTGGTGCAATATCATGCACCTCAGAGAGAAGACCTGTGAAGAAAATGGGATTTGGAATCTTCTCAAACGAAGTAGCAAGGCTTAGAGTTTACCATAGAAAGAACATTTCAAGATCTGGGACCTAAATATATGAAAATTTCTCCCTGATAAAGGGGGAAACAGAACCAGCTGATGTTTCACAGAATGAAAAAAGAGATACAGAATAAGCATGACAATAACTTAAGAAAGGCGCGCCTTAGCAAAGGACAGTACAAACATTTCATGGGAGTTAGTGTGGAGAATTAAGGCTAAGCAATTAGATAAGCTGAGACGCTTACATGAAAAAATACAATTACTGCCAGTTGCACTAGATCTCTAATTAGATCCCCCTTATTGCTTTTAATAACAATCACTCCTTATGAAATACTGTAGGTCTGGCTATTTGTTCACACATATTGTAAACTTTACCTGGCTTTGCCATCAAGTACTCCTTCAAAACTTTGGGGAAATATAGAGAAAATTTAGCCTCTCCTCTAAATGGATTTGAAGTAGAGGGAGTGGATTATAGAGTTTTGAAAATGTTAATATTAATCAGTTAATGCCAGGCTACGATGTGTTTTCTGAATGAGCATATCTTTATAGACTAACAAGTATTCAGCATACCATGCTATCCATACATGAATTTTAGTAACTTGAATTCTAGTCCAGAAGAGCCTTATAAGGTTTGTGCTCTCCTGACAGCAAAACCTAGGCAAGTACTGGGGTGTGGTAGTTAAATTGGGAGGAGATCCCAGGAAACAGAGGAATGAGATGGCTAAGAGTGTGAAACAGAACAGGAGAAAGGCCAATGTGGGGTGACTTGTAACTGCTGTGGACATCAGGGACTCAGTCCCACACAGACCCTTAAAGGAACTGTGGAGAATGTGCCTCAGAATGTTCCACTGAAGAACAGAGAAACTAGAGAGTTTATTTGCTAACTTCTGTTACTCATTCATTGAAGACTAAAGTTAGCCCCTGTATCAATCAGGGCTCTCCAGAGAAACAGAACCAACAGAGGGGGAAAAATTACGTGTGTGTGTGTGTTTGTGTGTGTTGTTTGTGTGTGTGTGTGTGTTCTGAGTCCATTTGTGTTGCTATAAAGGAATATCTGTGCCTGGGTAATTTATAAGAAAAGAGATTTATTTGGCTAATGGTTCTGCAGCCTGCCTAACTAGCATGGTACTGACATCTGCTTCTGGGGAGAGACTCTGGAATCTTCCAATCATGGTGGAAAGTGAAGAGGTAACAAGTGTCACTTGGTGAGAAGGGGAGCAAGAGAGGAAAGGAGATGCCAGGCTCTTTAACAATCAGTTCTCTTGGGAACTAATAGAGGGAGAACTCATGCATCATCATGAGGACAGCCCCAAGCTATTTATGAATGATCTACCCACATGACCCAAATACCTCACACCAGGTCCTACCTCCAACATTGGGATCAGATTTAAACATGATATAAAGCAGACAAATATTCAAACTCTCTCTCTCTCTCTCTCTCTATATATATATATAGATACACACACATGTATGTATATATACACATATGTAATATATGTATATGTAATATATACACACATATGTATTGTATATAAGTATATGCACACACATATGCATATAAAAGGAGATTTATTATGAGAATTGGCTCACACAATTATAGAGGCTGAGAAGTCCCATGATCTGCTGTCTGGAAGCCAAAGAACCAAGAAAGCTGATAGTGTAATGTAATTGAAGTCCAAAAGCTTGACAACCAGGCACTCCAATGTCCAAGGACAGGAGAAGATGCCTCAGCTCAAGGATAGACAGAGAGAATTCACCCTTCCTCTGCCTCTTTGTTCTATCTGGGCTCTCAGTGGGTTGATGATGCCCACCTGCATTGGAGAGGGTCGATCGTTTTACTCAGTCTGCTGGTTTAAATGCTATTTTTTTTTCTGGAAATACCATCACAGACACATTTGGAAATAATGTTTATCCAGCTATCTGGGCATTCCTTAGCCCTGTCAAGTTGAGATATAATATTAACCATCACAGTCCCCTGAGACATTAAGCTCCCCACACTTCCAGATTTTATCTATGAAGAATGAGTGAATATTGAAGAATGTTGTAAAGCAAAAATACTGAGTCTGTGCTGGAATCAGATGGGCTAAAGGGGCATAGTCCTTAAGCCTACAAGGAACAGCCACCATTTACTATTCAGTGATACCAGTGCCTCGCTCACTGGTGCATTACTGTTGTCTTAGTAAAAGGACTGTCTTCTGGACCTTCCTGGGAACATAGGTATTTGTTAGGTTCTCTGATATCAGGTAATAAACCAATTCTGATGTGCCCTTTTACTCTTCTCTCCATATTTTGTCTCCTTTATTATAAATTGTCATCATGTCCAAGCACCAAAGAACCTGGCCAGCATCCTATTAAATGTCCTTGCCAGGGAGTTAAATCCTGAGTCATGGGAGGGTGCTCCCAGGTCAATAAATCCCTCTCTATATAACTTTAAATTCCACCTTACTCTGTGCAACTCTGTCAAAATCCAGTCTCACATATGTTCTCAGGTTCCTGCCAGTACATATTAGTAAGATCCTGCAGTTCTTTCAGAAGAAAGCTGGCTGTTCCTGTGGCAGTGACTGCTTGGGTTGTGCTGAGAAATTATTCTAATTGTTAATCCAGTGGTAATGATAGTAGGTGAGAGTTTATCTGGAAAAGGACAAGCATCATCTTACATCTCAGGTTTTTGTGTCATCTATTGGCAAAGAGGACTACCCTTCTTTAGCAAGGTGGGGAAGAATGCTTCTCCCAACTTGGGGGAATATAGGGCTTGTGGTACTGTGTTTGGGAGGCTCTTTGCAGAGGAGTAAAGCATTCACAGCATCAAACAGCTGTGAGTCTAGGGTCTTTTTCACAATAAAAAAAGGCCTTGTTCTCTTGCCCCCAGCATACCTCAGGTGGTAGCAGCAGAAAGTTGTCAAAGAAAAGCAGCAATAGAAACCTTTCCAAGGGAGCTATCTAATTAGGACTCAATCTAGAATGTTTGCTTTACGTGGAACTTGAAAAGAAATAGCTTCTAGCTGATTTCAACTATGTGTTAGGATAGGATGAGTGTTAAGACAGGCCAATATGGATATGATGATTTGAATGAACAGGGATCCACATGAACTTTCAAAAAAGAATCCAGAAACATATTTGTACACCCATATTCATAGCAGCAGCATTATTCACAGCAGGCAAGAGGTAGAAGTAACACAAATGTTCATTGATGAATGAATGGATAAACAAAATATGATGTATACATATAATGGAATATTATTCAGCCTTAAAAAGGAAGGAAATATTCCAGTAATCCCAATTCTGGATATATATCCTAAAGAATTGAAAGCAGGTTCTCAAAGGGATGTTTGTACATCCATGTTCATAACAGCACTATTCACAATAGTCAGGAGTTAGAAGCAATCTAAATGCTGAGACAATAGGGTCTTCTAAATATACAATCATGTTGCCTGCAAATAGAGACAATTTGACTTCCTCTTTTCCTAACCGAATACCCTTTATTTATTTTTCTTGCCTGATTGCCCTGGCCAGAATTTCTAATACTGTGTTGAATAGGAGTGGTGAGAGAGGGCATCCTTGTCTTGTTCTGGTTTTCAAAGGAAATGCTTCCAGTTTTTGCCCATTCAGTATGATGTTGGCTGTGGTTTTGTCATAAAAAGCTCTTATTATTTTGAGATACATTCCATCGACACCTAGTTTATTGAGAGTTTTGAGCATAAAGGGCTGCTGAATTTTGTCGAAGGCCTCCTCTGCATCTATTGAGATAATCATGTGGTTTTTGTCTTTGGTTCTGTTTATGTGATGGATTACATTTATAGATTTGCATACGTTGAACCATCCTTGCATCCCAGGGATGAAGCCAACTTGATCATAATGGATAAGCTTTTTGATGTGCTGTTGGATTCGGTTTGCCAGTATTTTAGTGAGGATTTTTGCGTCAATGTTCATCATGGATGTTGGCTTGAAATTTTCTTTTTTACTTGTGTCTCTGCCAGGTTTTTGTATCAGGATGATGTTGGTCTCATAAAATGAGTTAGGGAGGATTCCTTCTTGGTCTATTGTTTAGAATAATTTCAGAAGGAATGGTACCAGCTCCTCCTTGTATCTCTGGTAGAATTTGGCTGTGAACCCATCTGGTCCTGGACTTTTTTTTGATTGGTAGGCTATTCATTGCTGCCTCAATTTCAGACCTTGTTATCGGTCTATTCAAGGATTTGACTTCTTTCTGGTTTAGTCTTGGGAGGGTGTAAGTGTCCAGGAATTTATCCATTTCTTCTAGATTTACTGGTTTATTTGCATAGAGATGTTTATAGTATTCTACGATGCTAGTTTGTATTTCTGTGGGATTGGTGGTGATATCCCCTTTATCATTTTTTATTGCGTCTATTTGATTCTTCTCTCTTTTTTCTTTGTTAGTCTGCCTAGCCATCTATCTATTTTTTTTATCTTTCATAAAACCAGTTCCTGGATTTATTGATTTTTTGAAGGGTTTTTTGTGTCACTATCTCCTTCAGTTCTGCTCTGACCTTAGTTATTTCTTGTCTTCTGCTGGCTTTTGGATTTGTTTGATCTTGCTCCTCTAGTTATTTTAATCATGACATTAGGGTATCAATTTTAGATCTTTCCTCATTTCTCTTGTGGGCATTTAGTGCTATAAATTTCCCTCTCCACACTGCTTTAAACGTGTCCCAGAGATTCTGGTACACTGTGTCTTCATTCTCTTGGTTTCAAAGAACATCTTTATTTCTGCCTTCATTTCATTATTTATCCTGTAGTCATTCAGGAGCAGGTTGTTCATTTTGCATGTAGTTGTGCAGATGTGAGTGAGTTTCTTAATCCTGAGTTCGAATTTGATTGCACTGTGTTCTGAGAGACTGTTATGATTTCTGCTCTTTTGTATTTGCTGAGGAGTGTTTTACTTCCAATTTTGTGGTTAGTTTTAGAATAAGGGCAATGTGATTCTGAGAAGAATGTATATTTTGTGGATTTGGGGTGGAGAATTCTATAGATGTCTATTAAGTCCATTTGGTTCAGATATGAGTTTAAGTCCTGGATGTTCTTGTTAATTTTCTGTCTCATTGATCTAATGTTTCCAAAATCTCCTTAAACTGATAAGCAACTTCAGCAAAGTGCCAGGATACAAAATCGATGTACAAAAATCAAAAGCATTCCTACATATCAATAACAGACAAACAGAGCTAAATCATGAATGAACTCCCATTCACAATTGCTACAAAGAGAATAAAATACCTGGGAATACAACCAACAATGGATGTGAGGGACCTCTTCAAGGAGAACTATAAACCACTGCTCAAGGAAATAAGAGAGGATACAAACAGATGGAAAAACATTCCATGCTCATGGTTAGGAAGAATCAATATCGTGAAAATGGCCATACTGCCCAAAGTAATTTACAGATTCAATGCTATCCCCATCAAGCTATCATTGACTTTCTTCACACAACTGGAAAAAAACACCTTAAATTTCATATGGAAGCAAAAAAGAGCCCGTATAGCCAAGACAATCCTAAGCAAAAAATCAAAGCTGGAGGCATCACACTACCTGAACTTAAAACTATACAACAAGGCTTCAGTAATCAAAACAGCATGGTACTGGTACCAAAACAGAGATATAGACCAATGGAACAGAATACAGGCCTCAGAAATAACACCACACATCTACAACCATCTGATCTTTGACAGACCTGACAAAAACAAGCAGTGGGGAAAGGATTCCCTATTCAGTAAATGGTATTGGGAAAACTGGCTAGCCATATGCTGAAAGCTGAAACTGGATCCTTTCCTTACACCTTATACACAAATTAACTCCAGATGGATTAAAAATTTAAACATAAGACCTAACACCATAAAAACCCTAGAAGAAAACCTAGGCAATACCATTCAGGACATAGGCATGGGCAAGGACTTCATGACTAAAACATCAAAAGTAATGGCAACAAAAGCCAAAATATACAAATGAGATCTAATCAAGAGCTTCTGCACAGCAAAAGAAACTATCATTAGAGTGAACTGGCAACCAACGGAATGGGAAAAAATTTTTGCAATCTACCCACCTGTAAAAGGGCTGATATCCAGAATCTAAAAGAACTTAAACAAATTTACAAGAAAAAAAACCAAACAACCCCATCAAAAAGTGGGTGAAAGATATGAACAGACACTTCTCAAAAGAAGACATTTATGTAGCCAACAAACATATGAAAAAAGCTCATCATCACTGATCATTAGAGAAATGCAAATCAAAACCACATTGAGATACCATCTCATACCAGTTAGAATGGTGATCATTAAAAAGTCAGGAGACAATGGATGCTGGAGAGGATGTAGAGAAATAGAAACACTTTTACACTGTCGGTGGGAGTGTAAATTAGTTCAACCATTGTGGAAGACAGTGTGGTGATTCCTCAAGGATCTAGAACTAGAAATACCATTTGACCCAGCAATCCCATTACTAGGTATATACCCAAACGATTATAAATCATTCTATTATAAAGACACATGCACACATATGTTTATTGCAGCACTGTCCACAATAGCAAAGACATGGAACCAACCCAAATGCCCATCAATGATAGACTGGATAAAGAAAATGTGGCACATATATACCATGGAACACTAAGCATCCATAAAAAAGGATGAATTCGTATCCTTTGCAGGGACATGGATGAAGCTGGAAACCATCATTCTCAGCAAACTGACACAAGAACAGAAAACCGAACACTGCATGTTCTCACTCGTAATTGGGTGTTGAACAATGAGAACACATGGACACACAGAGGGCAGTATACACACCAGGGCCTGTAGAGGGGAGGGGTTCTAGGAAGGGATAGCAGGGGATTGTTGGATAGGGGAGGGATAGCATTAGGAGAAATACCTAATGTAGATGATAGGGTGATGGATGCAGCAAACCATCATGGCACGTGTGTATCTATGTAACAAACCTGCATGTTCTGCAAATGTACCCCAGAACTTAAAGTATAATAATAATAATAATAATAATAATAATAATAAATAGAAGCAACCTAAATACCTATCAAGAGATGAATGGATAAACAAAATGTAGTATGTACATACAATGGAAAATTATTCAGCCTTCAAAAGGCAGGATATCTTGTCACATGCTATGACATAGGTAAAGCTTGCTGAATGAAATAAGTCACAAATGACAGAATATGTGATTCCACTTATAGGAAGTATCCAAAGTTGTCAAATTAATAAGAACAGAAAGTAGAATGGTGGTCATTGGGCTGAACAAAGAGGGAAAATGGAAGTTGTTTAGTAGATATTAAGTTTCAGTTTTGCAAAATGGAAAACTTCTAGATATCTGTTTCCCAACAATGTAAGTACACTTTACAGAAATGTACACCCAAAAAATGATTATGATGGTAAAATTTATATTGTTTTTTACCACAATAAAAAAGAAATTCTGATGCATGGTATGACGTGTATGAACCTTAAAGACATGCTAAGTGTAATAAGCCAGTCACAAAAAGACAAATCCTTTATGATTGGTCTTATATGAATTACCTAGAATAGTCAATTCACAGAGGTAGAAAGGAGAATGATGGTTGCAGGGGGCTGGTGGGAGGTGGGAATCAGGAGTTATGGTTTAATGGGTACAGAGTGTTAGTTGGGGAAGGTGAAAAAATTCTGGAGATATATGGTGGTGATAGTTCCACAACAATGTGAATGGACTTAATGCCACCAAGCTATATCTTTTTAAATGGTTAAAATGGAAAATTTTGTGTGACATATATTTTACCACAATAAAAAGAGAAAAACCCAGAGAGAAGACAAGCATTTTCTTGTGGAATGAAAAATATCCCACTCACAAATCAGAACCCCTTCTTTCAGTCACTGATGGGATAAAACAAGATGGATTTCACCCAAGTTTATATTCTGAAGCACCAAAGATCAGGCTTCTCTCCTAGTGAGTCTTTTCTCCTTGCACTGAAGATTAAAAAAACAAACAAACAAACAAAAAATGGGAGTATAAATTAGGTTTTCATGCCATTGCGTCTTTTCAAACTCTGGCTGCTCTATGTTTGCTATCATTTATTGAATGCCTGCAATGAACTGGGTGATCTGTAAACCTCACAATTACTCCTATCACGTCTTTTTTTTTTTTTTTTTAACCAATTAGTAAACTGAGACTCAGAGAGGTTGTAGCATTTCCTATGCCCTTAAAGTTAGTAATAAGATAGAAGGAGCATTTGCACCAAGCTGTGCCTGATGTTAGAATCACTGTACCACCCTCTCTTTTATTAGACAACCACTTGCAATGTTCTTTGCTGGCCAGACTTCCACCAAAAAGGGACGTGGTTCAGGCTCATGCAAGTTTAGTTCATTTCAACAAAAGTGACAGGATGCTGGTCACTGTCTTGGAAACTGGAATATGGTGTGTGACCTTACAGTACGCATTTTGATAGATTTTATAAAATGCCCCTCTGAATTGTGACGAGAAAGCTAGAGTACACAAAATATTTCTTTGAAGAAGCCAGCTTGAAAGTGCTGCCACTTTGAGTAATACAATGAATTTTAAAATCTGTGATACCCACAGTGATATTCAGACAGAAAAAGGAAAAAGAGGAAAATACCTTCTTTACATAAAAATGAAAGCTAATTAGGATAGAAGAAATGATTTAATTAGAAAATCATTTCGCAACCTTTATAGAATAATTGATTTAAGTAAGGATTAGAAAAAGATGCTAAAACCATTGAGTGAAAGTTTGAAGAATAAGGTAGTTACGTTATCTCAAATTATTATCACATAGATTCTTTTTTAATTAAAAAAGAAAAAAGAGAGGTTTATAATGACTATATCAGACAGACACAACTTAATCAAGGGATCAAACTGTTTCTCACTAATAAAAGAACAAATTGATATTCTGTGCCTTCTCCTCATATACTAC
This sequence comes from Alouatta palliata, assembly GCA_004027835.1. Taxonomy (NCBI): domain Eukaryota; kingdom Metazoa; phylum Chordata; class Mammalia; order Primates; family Atelidae; genus Alouatta; species Alouatta palliata. Next base: position 34,845 of record PVKV010003764.1, on the reverse strand, counting down.
AAGGAGAAATACACAATATCACCTATGTAGTATTCTTGTCAAAATGTTTAATTTGAATCTAATCATAAGGGCCAATCCAGAATTGTGGCACATTTAGCAAGACAACAGCTCATGCTCCTCAAAATGTCAGTGTCAGAGAAGATAAAAGATGTGTAGTGGGGAGGGTGGATACTGTTCTATTAAAGAGAAATAGAAGAGTGTAACAATCAAATGTAACGCATAAGCCTGGATTTAATCTTGGATTTTAAAAATACATGTAAAGGCCATTTTGGGGATAGTAGAGATTTAAATATTGATCTTTAAATATAGATGGTTATATTATCAGATGATGTTAAATTTCTTGTAAATGATAATGGGGTGAAATTTAAGTAAGAATGTCATTTGGGATAGTGTCATGATGTTTGCAAGTTACGTTTAAAACAATTCAGAAATATATATTTTTCCATATTATATGTAACATATAGAGGTTATACTCATATATGAATATAAATAAATGAATAGAGACAGAGAGGCAAGTAGAGATAGAGAAGGCCTAGAAACAATGACCAACCTAGTAGGAAGGGCATCCCTAGTACCCAAATTGTGGTCTTAAAATACTGTTTGTCACTAAAAGAAACCAGTGCTTCTAGAAGAAATGGTGGATTCCAGATCTGTGGCAGAAAGTGACAAGATGAGCCTGGAATATATTGTGTATCAAGTACCAAAGAAATTAGCAAAGACTACTAGAGTCACATCAAAAACGCTCGGGAACCAACTTAAGCTCTCGTTGCCCAAAGATGGTACAGCTGGAGCTCAACAATGGTAATAGTAATTTTGATGGATTGAAACTAATCAAATATGCTTAAATCTGTGAGCTCATGATATATCTATGAAAGAACTAATCACCTTCAGAATGTTACAGGGTACAAATTCATTGATTCCTTCAGGAAATACCAGAAGACAGAGGGACAGAATTGCATCCTGAGTTGTGCAATCAGCAATCAGCAAAATCTAGACTGTGAGAAACTCTATAGGTCCAAGCACCCAGATAAAATATGAGGAAAAGAAGTGGATGCTCAAATTAAAACTTAAAAAACACTTTTTTTAAATGAGCAAGACTAAAACCATAATATTCAGGGATGCACAATTGGATGATAAGACTCTTTTTAAAGCAGCAATTACTATAAAGATCATTGGAGAAAGAAAGTAATCATTTGGATAGGTGCACATGGGAAGGGCTTCTGAAGGAAAGGCAATGTTTTGTTTATTATTATCTTGGACTTAAAAAATACATGTAAAGGCCATTTACATGTATAATGAATTATAATATATCTAATATATCATACATTTGTTTAAGTAAACCGAAACTTCAGGGCCAGGTGCCAGATATAATATTCCTGAATACCAAATATCTCAGTGCTTCTTTAAGATCAGATTGGCAAAATAAAACATGCTCTGATTTCTCTTTGGAGAGTTGGCTTCTCTTTGGAGTTATGAAGCACAGGCTACATTGGTTGCAGTGAGTGTGCCATTCAGACCTGATGCCCTGATAGGTGTACTTTATAGGACAGAACCTTCCATTTCATCATGCAGAGTTTAAAGTCCAGATAGTAAAATTTGTCTCTAAGATGCCCCCTTCACTTATTCAACAGCTGCTCAATCTCAAGTTAGTATCCAAAGTAAAACCTAATGTCGTGCAGTTTTTTCAAGGCATTACTGCCTCAATTTCATGCTGGCATCAGCACCATGTGCCTACTGGTGTGGCAAATTGAGAAGAAAATGTTTCTGTGACCATACTGCTGATTTTAAAAATAACGTATCTAATGAACCAGCTGTGATTAGACAAAAAAGCAGTAAGAATCATTTTTGCAGTTTATTTTATCCTGAACAGTTCTCAAAGATTATTTTTTCAAAACTGTAATACAGATATCATACAGATGGCCCATTTAATAGGTTCTATTTTAAACAGGCCAACTGGGAGATTATTGTTTTTATCAAAATGTGGGAAAAATAGTTTATTCCAGGTCAAAGGGGCAGAACTGAAAATAAATTATGATTTTGACAAAAAGACTTATATTTTACCAGGCAATGTTGTCAGTTCATGGAGGTACAGAGATTTGTCCTCCTGGAACTTAAAAGCAAGAGAAATAAGAGTTAAACCGTGTAATCAACAGATAACAATCAGAACTGAGAATGCAAATCTATATAGAGATAAAACAGCTGTTGGGTCAGCAAGATGGACTATAAAAGCATAAATATAATACCTAAAGAATGTGTTCATCCAAAGTATGGGAGAATGTGTAAGAGGGAGCAAAGCTGGTCCATCATAAAAGCACAGAAACATAGGAAAATGGGTGTCCCTAAGGAAATGTTGGCTGTGTACATTTAAACATTGTTTAGGGGACAAGGAGCTTTAAAGGCTGCTCACAGTATCGTAGCAAGAACTTTTTTTTTTTTTTTTTTCCTGTGAGCCAGAGGCATCAAGCTATGGAAACTCAAGGCAAAAGTTACAAATTGGAGCACTGTATACCTAACCTAGTTCATAGATGGATTTGTCTGACTCTTCTAGGTTTTCTTTTTAATAATCAAATTAACTGTTGTTAGCTAAGAAGATTGGCACAGAAGTCAAAAGAAATAGCATTTATTTGGGAAACAAAGCATTGTAATTCAGATTCACTGAATCAGAGCAGCCATGAACAATGTCTCATAAAGCAAGAACAGGGGACGTTTTTTAATAGGGGATTTTCACTAAAAGTTGTTTTCAAAGGCACAGAAATACTAAATCCCAAATCTGTTTTTGTTGGTTAGCTAGTGTCCTCCCAGCTGAGAGATGTTGAAGGCCAGTGTTAATCTGAGTCTGTTGGAACATCTTGTGGTTGGACCTTTAGTAAGTATGAGTGCAGTCCTCTCACTGTCTGCCAGCTGCACTTTAGAAAGCCTTAGCCTTAGTTACTTCATTTTATTTCACATTTCCTTCTTTTGATTGAGATGTTTCTACAGAAAACATTGCAGATCAGTTGGCAAGTTTAATTTTGTTCTTTGTCACTGGGATAACCTATCCCAGGAATCATGTCTCTCCCTGGGGGAGACTCATATTCTAAGGGAGTGTAAGGCTACAATGGGCCACATTTGAGTAACAAGGAGATTTTGAGAAGAGAACTCTCAAGACTTCTTAGTTCCTCCCCAAAAAGTTGTCAGATTGGCTGTCTTTTCTGAATTACAGTCTTAAATTGACCATGTTGAATTTCTAAACAATTATTACTTTGTTTAAACTTTTATTTCTAAGCAAACCTGAGTAAGGAGTAACATAAGTAACTTAAATATTGCAGTAACCACAATAGTGAGTAACAAAACTTGAGGACTGAAATTTATCCCCTTCTAACTTTAGAAGGTAGTCATCTGAAGAGATAAAAAAGCCAAATACTTTAATGATGGGTAGTCTAGCTAATTAATTAACATGTGCACAAATTTTTCCAACTTGGTTTTTACTTTGTTATAAGTATTTTTTTGTTTTGAGACAGGATCTTTTTTTTTTTTTTAATTCAAAAGGTTTATTCCTGGTATGCAAGGCTAGTTAAACATTTGAAATCAATTTATGTATTCTATCACATTAACTGCAGAAAAATTATACAATCATATAAATAAATAAAGTACAATACCAATTATAAAGGAAAAAATAAAATTCTTTGTGGATGACATGACTCTCTATGTAGAATATCCAGTGAATAAAATTCCTGGAACTAGCAAGTGATCGTAGAAGGGTTGCAGGATACAAGGGATGAATAGGTGGAACAGAAGGGAATTTCAAGGCAGTGAAACTATTCCGTATGGTAATGTAATGGTAGACATAAGACATTATACATTTATCAGAACCCACAGAACTGCTTAACACAAAGAGTAAATGCCAATATAAAATATAAACTTTAATAATGTATCACTGTTGATTCATCAATTATATCATATGTACCACATTAATGCAGAACAGTAATAACAGGGGAAATTGTATATGGGGAAGGTAGTGGGTTTATGGTAACTTTCTGTACTATCATGCTCAATTCTCCACAAATATAACCCTGTTCTAAAAAACAAAGTAAAGTTGGCCCTCTGTATCCACGGATTCAATCGACTTTGGATCAAAAGATATTCAGAAAAGATAAAAATAACAATATAACAATAAAAAAATTAAAACTACAGTATAACAACTATTGACACAGTGGTTACATTGTATTAGGTATTATAAGTCATCTATCAATTACTTAAAGTATATGGAAGGATGTGCATAGGTTATGTGTAAATAACCATTTTTTTTAAAGCAATCATTTATTTTGTTTACAATCTCAGGAGTCAGAAATTTTGGAAGTCAACTGTGTGGTTCATCTGTGATCCACCTGGCATCAGCTGGACCACCTGATTCACTTCCAGATTAATTCTTTACTCACGTATCTAGCACCTTGGTGATTCTTGGTCTTTCTTTTTTTTTTTTTTAATAATTTATTTATTTTACTTTAGATGCATACTATATCTGGCATTTCTCCCCATGTTATCCCTTCCCACCCTCCCCTCTCTCCCCACCCCCAATTTTCTCTCCCCTACCTACCACCAACTGTCCCCTGTGTGTGATGCTCCTCTCCCTGAGTCCACTTGTTCTTGTTGTTCAACACCCACCTATGAGTGAGAACATACGGTGCTTGGCTTTCTGTTCTTGGGTCAATTTGCTGAGAATGATGGTTTCCAGATTCATCCAAGTCCCTACAAAGGACACGAACTCATTGTTTTTTATGGCTGCATAGTATTCCATGGTGTATATGTACCACATTTTCTTTGTCCAGTCTATCATTGATGGGCATTTGGGTTGGTTCCAGGTCTTTGCTATTGTACACAGGGCTGCAATGAACATACCTGTGCATGTGTCTTTATAGTAGAATGATTTATAGTTCTTTGAGTATATACTCAATAGTGGGATTGCTGGGTCAAATAGAATTTCTATTTCTAGATCCTTGAGAAATCGCCACACTGTCTTCCACAAGGGTTGAACTAATTTACACTCCCACCAACTGTGTAAGAGTGTTCCTGTTTCTCCACATCCTCTCCAGCATCTGTTGTCTAACAATTTTTTAATGATTGCCATTCTAAGATATCTCAGTGTGGTTTTGATTTGCATTTCTCTAATGACCAGTGAGGATGAGCATTTTTTCATGTTTGTTGGCCTCACATATGTCCTCTTTTGAAAAGTGTCTGTTCATATCCTTTGCCCACTTTTGAATGGGGTTATTTTTTTCTTGTAAATCTGTTTTAGTTCTTTGTAGATTCTGGATATTAGTCCTTTGTCAGATGGATAGATTACATAAATTTTTTTGCCAGTCTGTGTCTTTTGATTGGGTCGTTTAGGCCATTTACATTCAATGTTAATATTATTATGTGTGAATTTGATCCTGCCATTTTGTTACGGGCTGGTTTTCTTTCTCATTAGTTGACTCATTTTCTTCATTGCATTTTTGGTCTTTGCCAACTGGTTTGCTTTTGCAGTGACTGGTACTTGTTCTTTTCCATGCTTAGTGTTTCTTTCAGGAGCTCTTGTAGGGCAGGTCTGGTGGTGACAAAATCTCTCAATAATTGCTTGTCCGTAAAATCCTTTATTTCTCCTTCACTTATGAAGCATAGTTTGGCTGGATATGAGATTCTGGGTTGAAAGTTCTTTTCTGTAAGGATGTTGAATATTGGCCCCCACTCTCTTCTGGCTTGTAGAGTTTCTGCCGAGAGATCTGCTGTGAATCTGATTGGCTTCCCTCTGTGGGTGACCTGACCTTTCTCTCTGGCTGCCCTTAGCATTTTTTCCTTCATTTCGACCCTTGTGAATCTGACAATGATGTGCCTTGGGGTTGCTCTTCTTGAGGAATATCTTTGTGGAGTTCTCTGTATTTCTTGAATTTGGACTGCCTTGCTAGGCTTGGGAAGTTCTCCTGGATAATATCCTGGAGTGTGTTTTCCAGCTTGGATTCATTCTCCCCGTCATATTCAGGTACACCGATCAAGTGTAGATTAGGTTTTTTCACATAATCCCATATTTCTTGGAGGCTTTGTTCATTTCTTTTCTCTCTTTTTTCTCTTATATTGCCTTCTCTTTTTACTTCATTGAGTTGATCTTCAATCTCTGATATCCTTTCTTCTGCTTGATCGATTCTGCTATTAAAACTTGGTTTGCTTCGTGTAGTTCTCCTGCTGTGTTCTTCAACTCCATCAAGTCGTTTATGTTCTTCTCTAAGCTGATTATTCTAGTTAGCATTTCATCTAACCTTTTTTCAAGGTTTTTGGTTTCTTTGCGTTGAGTTAGAACGTGTTCCTTTAGCTCTGAGAAGTTTGTTATTGTCCACATTCTGAATCCTGTTTCCGTCCATTCTTCACACTCCTTCTCAGTCAAGTTGTGATCCTGTGTTGTCGAGGAGTTGGGATCCCTTGAAGGAGAAGAGGTGTTCTGGTCTTTCGGAACAGGGGATCTTTGCCAGTCAAGCACCAGGAATTATAAGTGCGGATTACAAGTGGTGGTTTCACCTTTTTTGCACTGGTTTTTTCCCATCTTTGTGGATTTACCTGGCTGTGGTGTCAGAGAGCTGCTTGAGGTTGCTTGTCTGCCTGTGGGGGTGCTACTGGCTTTCTAGGGACTCCTTCAGGTTACTAGGGAAGCTTCCTGTGTCATTTTTATTTATGCTAGGAGATTAGGCCCGCCTCTTCCGCTGACCTGTAGGCGCTGCTGGGTTGTTGAGAACACCGTCCCTTCCCGTTGCTACGTAGGCTTCCTGTGTTTTTTGTTAAAACATGTAGCCCAGTCCCACCCCTTTAGTGGTGGGTTGTGCCCTTTCTCCACTGGGCTGGATCATTCAGGATTCCTCTCAGACTGTGGCACTGACTATGCAACCCACTAGAGTCAGAGCTTCATCCCTCTGGGGTTTGTCGGGGAAGTTAGGGACCCGCCCAGCCGCACCCGGCAGTCTCCCCCTTTCAGCTTTCTCTCTCTCTGGTCATGGGGTAGGGGCTGCCCAGCTGCTCCTGCTTACAGCTCCCTCTCTCTCCTGGCGTGGGGAGGAGGCAATAGCTCAGTCTGCAGCCTCTTATTCAACTCCACACTTGTAATTCCTGGCGCTTGACTGGCAAAGATCCCCTCTTCTGTGTATTGCTGAGGCTTTGGGGGAAGCGCTGTATCTGGACTGGGGCGCCAGACGTGGAGCCTCTGACTCGCCGGTCAGATGCTCTTTCTGGATGAAGCAGACCCCTCCCCACCTCGGTCTGCCCTGAGTGGGCTTGGCTCACCCTCGGACCAGACCCGTTGAAATGCACCTGGAACCTCGGTTGGAGCTAGGAGATCTCTGGGTTTCTGCGTCTCTTTCACTGGGTGTTGTGCGCTGGAGTTGTGTCTAATCCGCCATCTTGTATCCTCATTATAAGTATTTATCCAAGTGTAACAGAAGATATTGGCTACAATCTAAACAACTCCTTGCTCAGCCAAGATATAATTAAGTGAGAGTGCAAGGGACTAAAAGGCAAAAACCAAGAGCATAAAAACAGCAACAAATGAGAGGCCAAATATTTCACGGAGCTTAGTAATACACAGGCAGGTGTCTTGGGTGAGCAGTCAACTTGAGCTGTCATCTGCTTCACGTTGTGTCAGTTTTAGCTTCAAATCTCCAATTGTTTTGAATTCCAGCAGCAGGTAGGAGCTTTCTTTAAATGAGGAACATGAATCTAAAAGTCAGTGCCTTTCAGTTTGACAGTGCAGGAATTGGTAAGTAGCACCTGATATGGACCTTTCCATCAAGGCTGAAGGAAATTATTTTAGAAATACCTCTTTTAATAGACATCACCAGGCTGAAGGTTATGATGTCTGGTGCTTTTGCCTCCTGGGAGTTTGCTATGGAAATATTGTTCTACCAGGGCATGGCTTATGTCTATAAGTCTTAATTATTCCCTTATAATATTGGAGAATGCCTCCTTTAATCAATTTAAAGCAGAGTGGGCTAAATGCATCAGCTGTGCCATGATAATTTTAAAAGGTGACAACTTATATTTTCCAAAAGGTACAGACCTTAGATTTAATAGGACCAGACAAAGTACCACTGGCCAAGACAACTTCAGTCCTTCCATAAATTTTACCAGCTGAGTTTTGATAATGCTATTTGTTCCTTCAACCAGTTCTAAAGATTGGAAATGGTAGGTACAAGGAAAGTGTTGTAATATGGACCAGAGTTCACAGATTTGTTTTATGACACGGCCAGTGAAGTAAACACCTCAGTCACTGTGTAACTCTGAAGGTATGCCCCTTGGAGGAATAATCTCTTCTAATAGTCTTGAAATGGCTTAGGCAGTGGCACATTGGCAAGGAAATGCTTCTGCCCAATGGGAAGACATACAAATCATAACAAAAACATATTTAGAATCTTGAGAGAGGGATGACTGGATGAAATCTATTTGCCAAACCTCAAAGGGTTCATCAGGCATGCCAAAATGACCTGGAACTGTCTGACTTGTCTTTCCTTGGTTGAATTTTGGACAAACAATACTCGACAGTTGTATCTTTTTGGAATTCATTAAAATATTTCCCCACCAATACTATGTTGTAAAACTTATAAGTTTATCAGTTGCCCAGTGAATCATCTAATGTGCCATTTCGAGTGGTGATTTTTTTTTCATTGATTCTGGTAATACTACTTTATTATTGAGACCATATCATATAAATTTCACTGTGGGCAAAAAAAAATGCAACCATTATGAGTTCAATAAAATTTTTCATTTTAGCTTTATCAGAATCCAATTTTGAGTGGCCAGAAACTTTGATAATGGCCAAGGAAGAGGGAAATTGAATTGAATCTAATAAATTATTGTTAAAAAAGTTTTCATTTTAAATTTTGTTTCCTTTGGAAGTTAAAAATCATGTTTTCAAAGCATATTAAAATCATGAACAACCACAAAGTCATATTGGCTATCAAAGAAAATATCCGCATTTTCATCTTTCACCACAATACAAGCCCTGGTCAAGGCATAAAGTTTTGCAGTCATTTGCAGTGGGGCTACTTCAACTACTTCAGAAAAAGGTGATAATAGCATATTCAGCAAGATATTTTTCTTCATTGTCTGTCATAATTGATCTATCATCAAACCATGAAAGTTCTGAATTTGGTATAAGGTTTTCTTGTAATTCAACTCTAGGTTTAGTAGCTGGTCAGTTAGATTTAGATAGTCATGGGATGTCTCATCATCAAGTAGGGGAAGGAGGGTTGCTGGATTACTATTATTGCAGTAAGACAGAATAATGTAAGGAGAAGTCCAGAGCAAGATCTCATAAGTAGTGAGTCTGCTTGCAGAAAGATGTTAAGTATCATGAGAGCTGAGTAATGCTGCTACATGATGAGGAGCATAGATAGTGAGAAGATAGCCCATGACTCTATCTCTTCCATAGATTTAGTTAAAGCCACGATGCCTTAAATAACTCTCATGCAGGGAGGAACCCCTTAGCTATTAAATGTAATTTTCTTTATTATTATCCAGTTTCAGGTATTCTGTTATAAGCAACAGAAAATGATACTAAGATACTTTCTAAATTTACTTTTTTGAAATAAACTTAAATAATGTCTGAATTTAGAGAAAATTATTCTTCCTAATACAGAACACATCTTTATGCCTATCTTATAATTTTTCTTACCAGAAACATATCTTATTTTGGGGGCATACTTTGTACACACAATTATATACATTAATTAGAATTTTTAATTCTTAGTTACCTTAATTTCTAGCAAAAAACTTAGGAAGTAAGCAATTTTGAACTGTCTGGATAATAATAAAGAAAACGAATTTATTCCTTACAGTTAGGAAACCCAAGAAGCCCAAAGTTAAGGGGTCACATCGGTCAGTATCTTCTTGCTGGTGGGGACCCTCTGGAAAGTCCCACAGCAGTGCTGGATAGCACATAGTGAGTAGGCTGAGCATGCTATCTCAGTTCTCTCTTATGAGGCCACCAGTCCACTCCCATGATAACCCATGAATCCATGAATCCATGAATGGATGAAGAGCCCTCATGACTCAGTCACCTCTTAACGGCCCCACCTCTCAATACTAACACATAGGGGATTAGGTTTTAACATGAATTTTGGAAGAGATAAACATTCAAGCTATAGCAGGAAGAAAAGAGAATATAGAAAAGAACCAGTAAGTAGGAAAAGGCATTGCATAGAAAGTTGTAAATATGAACATGCATTTTTGATAAGAAAAGGTTAAAAAGAGAATAGTTTTCAAAATGATAAGAGGAAAAAGAAAGTAATTTTTTTTTCCTAAAGTAAAATGACTGATTAAGAAAGAGAAAGTATAGGACAAAGCAGAGGCCTAAGTAGGTTGTAGAAGGTCTGAGTAAGCCACGAAAGGGTTGTGAAGCATGAATTTATGAAATGGGGAGAAATGCCAGATATAGGTGATGGGGAGGAAGGCAGCAAATCACACTGCCATGTGTGTACCTATGCAACAATCTTGCATGTTCTTCACATGTACCCCAAAACCTAAAATGCAATAAAAATAAAAATAAAAAAGTTTTATGGATGAACAAGTTAGCTATAATTAGAAGGGAATTATATTTGTCTTTCTAAAGATTGATCTTTGAGGCTGGGTGGAGATTACACACCAGTAATCCCAGCGCTTTGGGTGCCTGAGGCAGGAGAATCACTTGAGTCCAGGAGTTCAAGACCAACCTGGACAAGATTGTGAGACCCAATCTTTACAAAAACATTAAAAAATTAGCTCAGTGTGGTGGCATGTGCCTGTAGTCACAGATATTTGGGAGGCTGAGGTGAAAGGATCACTTTCGCCTCAGGCCTGTGAGGTGGAGATTACAGTGAGTCAAGATCATGCCACTGCACTCCAGCCTAGGCAACAGAGCAAGAACTTATCTCAAAATAAATAAATACTGATATAAAACTAAAATTTGGTCCTCTGTGTTACAAGAAGATTTTCTTGAAGAATTGGTCTCTTTTTAGTAAAATTTGCAAGAGGTTTTTATTTAATTCTGAAGTCGGTTTCTTTACATTTCAATCATCTGAACTGATATTTACAATTTAGAGCAATGTTTTCCTCCAGTATAACTTGGTTCTATACTCTTGGCTTTTCTTGATGTGTCCAGATTGTTCCATGTAACCAGGAAGTTTCCCATGCTTTTACTAAAAGCTATGTATTTTCCTGCTCAAGGTGCTAATTTTCTTGTTTACATTCCGCTATAATATGGAGTACACTTACAGCCTTGAACACATACTCTTCCTGTGTTTGATTAAAGTACTTTCTCATCAGGTTCAACTTCCAGGTTAGCTACATGGGCTTTCCATTAGAGGAAACCATCACATTACAGGAGGCTTTCTTTACCTTTTTGGTGACTGGTCTAAAAAACAAATTTTACATTTTATCAGATGTTCATGTTGTCTTTATTAGTTTTGTGATTACTTAGGAAAACTGAGTTTTGAAAGAGTTAAGAGGTTTTCTTTTGTTTTTACATCCATGTAACTTTCTGTGTCACTTTTGAAGTCTTTGATTACCACTCTGGTTAAATAAATGACTATTATTTTACAGTGACCTGTGTTCCTATTTTGATCAAGTGTTTTGAACTTTTTCATATCTTTGTTGGGCTTCCCAAGGATTAAGGATCCTTGGGAACTTTTTTCAGCTTTCGTTTTGAACTTTTGGATATCTTTGTTAGGCTTCCCAAGTATCAAAACTTGATCCTTGTCCCAAGGATCAAGTTTTAAATTAAGTCTTTTTTGACCTTGAACTAACTTTGAGATGTTCCAGAGGCCCCAGAACTTCTTAAAAGACTCATAAAAGTGAGATATCATGCCAGGCACAGTGGCTCACGCATGCCTGTAATCCCAGCACTTTGGGAGGCCAAAGTGGACAGATCACTTGAGGCCAGGATTCCACACCAGCCTGGCCAAAATGGTGAAACCCTGTCTCTACTAAAAATACAAAAATTAGCCTGGCTTGGTGACATATGCCAATAATCCCAGCTACTTGGGAGGCTGAGGCAGAAGAATCACTTGAACCCAGGAGGCAGAGGTTACTGTGAGCCAAGATTGTACCACTGCACTCTAGCCTGGGTGACAGAGCAAGACTCTGTCTCAAAATAAATAAATAAATAAATAAATAAAAAGTGAGATATTGTCCTAAATCAGGCTTATTTGGGATGTTGAATTATATTGAAAGCCTTGTCAAATGATCAGTGATGCTAGAGCTTTTTTCAGTGTTATAGGTATATTTCAAAAATTGCATAGATTCAGAGAAATCTAACGTTATCATTCACAATTTCAGCTGTTATGTTAAAATGTTGTGTACCACAGAAATAACCAAATTTCCATATTAATTGCTGATTATAGTACACTTTTATCAAATTTTTAACCATGGCTATTCTAAGTCTCTGTCATTCACAGTTTTGATTCTTCTCTAAAAGCACTTTCAATCAGATTCATGGAAAAGGCTCTAACAAATATTCTTAAATACAGGTTTCTAGTAACTTTAAGATTAGTGGACTAAAACAAATTTCCAGAACTCTGATGAAGAAAATGATGAATTTATAAAGCTGCTAGTCAGAATCAAGTGAAACAAAAATTACATGAGATTGAATAACTGATCATGTTTTATGACTTTTATTTGAGACATTGTTGGTTCTTTACTGTTTTTCAGACTTAGGAAAACTTTTTATCTTAAGCTATCTACAGTTTATAGTAATTTGGTGAAGCATACTCATATCAACAAAAGTATAAGCATTTACTTCTTCCCCTGCTTGATTCCTCCAAAGTTTGGAAACTATTCATGAATATTCTTAATTTTATGGTAATATAACTGTCTGTGTAATTTCAATAAAAGCCTCCTCCCTATCATTGGAAACATTGCTTATATTACCAAGATTTTCACTAGAATGTCATAAGTGAGAATGTACATAGAATGCCTGGCTTCAAGGGTTCTCACCCTTACAGTGAGAGAGTAAAAATGATCACTTTCTAACAGGCTCGGGAACCTCAGACAGGAGGTAAAATGTGAAGTCATTTTTAAAATATGACTTGATATTTTATGAAGACATTTTTAAATATAAAATTCTTATGTAATGAATTACTAGTCCTGCTGCACTTGTATAAATAATTAGACCAAAATTTGTTAGACTAAAAACTTATTTTACAAACAAATTTTCCTCACTCTTACTATCTTTGTTAGAAATCGAAAAGACTGTGGAGAGAAAAGTTATGTGTTTCCACAAAAAGCTACAATACACCCATTATTAGATTGTAACCCTCTGTATTGCTTTTTTTATTATCTACCTGTAGGTTAGACTGACTGCTGAATTCTTCTGTGTTCCTCCAATCCAACTTTCTTCCATAATGTCACTAAAAATGTAAATGTCCTCTGTTCTGGAATCCTATAAGCTGAAACTAGATAATTTTTAAGAAACAAATCTCATCTGATATTTGGGCCATATAGAAAGTCCAAACTACTCGATGCCATAACTAGGGCCCCAATGCCATAACCAGAGATATGCGAATCAGAACAAGAAGTTAACAGCTTTATGCCATAAACAGCTTTTCCCAAGACACTGGAACAAGACACCATATTATAATGAGACTTTTATCCCTCTTAATGATGAAAGGTAGGACTTTTTCCACTTGGCAGGAAAATCATGTGATTGAAATTTTTCACTCAGTGGTTTCTGCTGGACATTTGACAAACCTTGACCTAAGAGATATTTAGTCCACTAGTGGGTAACTTTGGCAATATCCCTAATATGACTTGCTCACTCTCTGCTTTAATTCAACCCAATCATGGGATACTGGATGATAAAATTGTTCTATATTATCTGTTTGTTAGGTGAGAATATGTCTGTGATACTGCTGATATTACATGCTGTGCCTGGATAAATTCCTCTGGAGAAGTTGTGACCCACATACACAAAATAAGAAAACAGGTCACATAATTACCACAGGTCTCACCTACTTACCCATGGTTATTTGATTTATTCATTTGATTGCCTTTAAGCTGAGGTTTATGGCTAAAAACCACTATGCAAACTGAGATTTTCATATTACTAGTAATTTTACTTTACATTTTGTTTTTTAAGAAAACCTGTTTTTTTAGTCCATTTGCATTGCTATAAAGGAATACCAGAGGCTGAGTAATTTATAAAGAAAAGGGGTTTATTGGCTCAGTTCTGCAGGCTGTACAAGCATGGCTTCAGCATCTGCTTCTGGTGAGGGCCTCAGGAAGTTTACAATCATAGTAGAAGGGAAGGAAAGCCAGCATGTCACATGCTGAGAGAGGGAACGAGAGAGTACGGAGGAGGTTCCAGGTTCTTTTAAACAACCAGAAATCGTGTGAACTCGTAGAGTAAGACTCAGTACTGTGAGGAGAAATCATGTGAACTCATAGAGTAAGACTCAGTACTGTGAGGATGGCACCAAGCCGTTCATGAGGGATCCACCCCCATGTTTAAAATACCTGCCATCACGCCACACCTCCAACACTGGGGATTATGTTTCAACATGAGATTTAGAGGAGACAAAACATCCAAACTATAACATTACTTGTTAAATTTCTGCAGAAGTACAGCTCCTAACAGAATAAAGTTTGACCAGCAATTTGAGATGATAGCCAGTGCCTATAGAACAGACAAAATTGAATTTAACAAAGGACTCTAGGTAGACTGAACCTGAAAGCTACTCCCTCCAAACCTACCTTGTTGCTCAAATGTGGCTAAAAGGGTTTTTACACTGACTCCATGTTACCAGTCACTCCCTCTGATGTGGAACAACAAACTGGGACTGATGTATCCCAGCACCAAGGGATAATGAAAATCTAGTTACAGAATGATTGATCAATGATGCTTTTGGTAACAGATCTCGATCTAAAGGGGAAATGTAAAAGTTATCACAATTCACAATCAAAAGAGAGTAACTTGTGTTAAAACCCTGACAAATGAAGTCAGGGAAGGCCACAAAAGGTTCGCATGCATGAATGCTTGATAAGAACTATTATAAAAGACTCTACAAAAACTACAACCTTGTTTTGTTTCCTCCAAATCTCATCTCTTTGTATGTGCAATTTTACACACAGAAAATTACTTCTGCGAGGATATCTACCATATAACTGCCTGTCCAGCCTTGGACTAATGGCACTCTTGTTACTGATCCTTGTAGCCAAGGACTGCCGTTTCAAAACAATTAATATAACTGTACTCATTTTGCCTTTGAAAACTTCTCCTTGACCTAGGCTATAGTTTACTGTAGCTTGTATTTTCATTGCACTGCCCATTCTGAAATGAATATCATTTTCTCTTAAAGAGTCTCTCTCTGTCTGTTATTTAGATTGACATCTTTCTGCACAAAAAGAGAGAATAGGAGCTGGTAATTGAGGCACCCTAGGCAAGAGGACTTAGGATTTCTTTTAATTGATAGAATGCTATAAAAGCATTCTCTTCACAGTCTAGGAGATCTAGTTCGTCAAATTTTAAGGGCATATAATGCCTGACCCATCAAGGAAAAATTAAGCATCCAGTTTCAACAGTACCCTGCCAGGCTCCAAAACTCTCATAATTGTCTATTAGTCTGAGATTGAGGAAAGTTTAAAATGCCCTTAATTCTGCCAGGATCTGAGAGAAGTTCTTGATATCCAAGAGAATATCTTTGATCTTAAAAATCCTAAATATTTAACATGAGCCTGAAGTTTTTTCTCTGGAAACTTTATGACTTTTGTCTGCTAGAAGGCTAAGGAATGAACAGTATCATGTTCATAAACCTCTTTAGAAGGGAAGCAACATCCTCAACAAACTGCAAGAGAGTCAAACCTTGAGGGAAAGACATGTCTGTTAAATCTGCCTTCAGTCTCTGTGAAAAATGAAAGGCTTTCAGTAAATTCTTAAGGCATTATTTTGCAGATATATTGTTGTCCTTCACACACGAAGGCAAATAAAAGGAAGGGTTTGGGTCATAATCCCAAAAGACAGTCTCAGATGTCATAACCCTGAATGTTGAAATATTAAAAGATCAAAATCCCAAAAACATAATTCTGGAAGAAATAAATTTTAACTAAAAAAATACGTTTATGTACTTATACAATTAGATTTTATTTTAATTTTTTTAACTTTGTATTTTTGTGGGTACATAGTAGGTGTATATATTTATGGGGTACATCAGATGTTTTGATATAGGCATGTAATGTGAAATAAGCACATCATGGAGAATGAGGCATCCAAAAGGAGGTTCATTTGAGAAACAAAAACATGACAGAACACTTCATAGGCTAGTTCACACAATAAAATAGCAACCATATAACAATATACATATTTTGCAAGCATGAACAGGTACACTAACAACAATTGCAAGGGTATAATAATTATGAGAAGATGAACCATATTTACTAAAAATAGATCAAAAGGCAAAATGTATAAATGCATATCACTGCGGTTGGTAACTGTATGCACTCAGTTTATAAATGTAGTCATCTGAAATACTGTGACGAGACAACCTAAGTTTTTTGCCAAGATCAATCAAAAACTAAGATTGCATATGCAGTTGTCCAGATAGTCAAGATAAAAAAATTTAACCTTTCACAAATGCAGATGTACAAAAATGACATCTCTTCATTTATTGAGGAAGTTTCAACATTTTTATATATATGCACAACATTGTGATAGTGCACTTTTACAGAGTCAGATTTGCAAAACTGAATAAAACAAATCTTTACATCATTTATATCTCCAGTATTAAAAATAATGTGAAGATGAAATATATAACCTAACAAATTGGCACTATATGTGAAGGGTCAGAAGTTGCAAATGCTTAAATAATTTGACGGGAAATTTCTTGTAAGTTTCCCTGTGTTTGTATGTCTTCTATGATCTTCAAAACGCTTGCTGTGCTTGTATTTGGAGAGTGGTTGTACAAATTTGAAAGTCTGGTTATTGCTTGGCTATTACAACTAAACGACTTTCTGATTTTGCAGCACCAATAATAATTAGCTTTTAAACTTTATCTTTCATCATTAAGTAGAGTCATACACTAAACTTATCATAGCTTTTTTGCAAGGAAACAATTTCAAAGATCTCTTGCATACATAGTAAGAAGGAATGATCATTTTTTCCCCAACATCCAATCTGTATTAGGGTTCTCCAGAAAGGCAGAACCAATAGGATATGTATATATAGACATATGAAAGAAGATTTATTAGGAGAATTGGCTCATGCAATTATGGTAGCTGAAAAGTCCCACGACAGGCTATCTGAAAGCTGGAGACCCTGGAATGCCATTAGTGTGGCTCAGTCCAAGTCCAAAGGCCTCAGAACCAGGGAAGCTGGTGGAGTTAATTCTCAGTCCAGTGCCAAAAGCCTCAAGACCTAAGGGGCTGCTAGTGTAAATCCTGGAACCTGGAATTCTGATGTCCAAGGTGGCAGAAAAAGTCTGTCCTAGCTTTCAGAGGAGAGAAAGACAAAGAGAGAGAGAGAGAGAGTGACCAATTCACCTTCTGTATTTGTTCTCTCTGAGCCCCCAGTGAGTTGGATGGTGCCCTTCAACACCGGGGACAAATTTTCCCCACCTAGTCCGCTCACTCTCACACACTTCTCTGCTGGAAACACCCTCACAGACACACCCAAAACAATACTTTACCAGGTTTCTAGGTATTCCTTATCCAGTCAACTTGACACTTAAAATTAAGTCCATAAGTCCACCCCTTGTCAACTTGGCACCCATATGTATCTCCTTAAACCATACCTAATTTCCAAATGAAGAAAATAACAAGGTAATAGTTCCATCTAATATGACACAGTTAACATAATGAGTACAACCAAAAAAGGACTAATATCTTCACCAGAATTCGGCTTTCAAGATTTCAACATTCAAGATTTTAATCTTTCGGGCAGGGTCTTATACATTGAGGATTTTAAACTTTAGGGATTTTGATCTTTCAGAATTTCAACAATCAGGCTATGACATTTGAAATTGTGTCTTTGAGAATTGTGATCAGCACACATGGGAATGCTAAAGAAAAAAAAGCGCTACAGGGCTGGGCATGGTGGCTCACGCCTGTAATCCCAGCACTTTGGGAGGCTGAGGCAGGCAGATCACCTGAGGTCAGGAGTTTGAGACCAGCCTGGCCAACATGGTGAAACCTCATTTCAAAAAAAGAAAAAAAGCACTACAAAGGTTGATCACTGTGAAAATAATTTACCATCTGTGGGGATGCAAGTCAAGCCAGGAGGGTATGCGGATTTGGAACAACATGGTGTCAAGGAATGAGATTGTTATGAATGGCTCTTAGGTTTTGTACAAATCTTCATCCTCGTCTATGAGGTTTCTTTACAGGAAGGATAGAAGTATTATAGGACTAGTACAAGGCATTGTAAGATTATCGACTTTATTTTCTTTTATAATTGGTTTAATTCTTGCAAGAGCTTCAAGGCTTAGTGAGTATTGTCTGGTTAGTTGGGGGCTTTTTTTGGGTCCATTTGAATCTTTAATGGGGGAGCCAAATGGATTTATTCAATGTTTGTTAACAATTTAGCCCAAAGTTCCTGAGGAACCTCTTTTGAAAGACTCAGTATCTTCGTTATTTAAGTTAAGGGCAAAAATTCCCCAAGATGTTAAAGAATTCTTACTGTTGTTAGTTTAAAGCAGGGGTTAGACCAAGGCACAGTGGCTCATGCCTGTAATCCCACCATTTTGGGAAGCCAAGACAGGAGGATCACTTGGGGCCAGAAATTGAAGACCAGCCTGGGCAACATAGCAAGCCCCTATCTCTACAAAAATTAAAAAATTAGACAAGTGTGGTAGTGCATGCCTGTTGTACCAGCTACTTGAGAGGCTGAGGTGGGAGGATTGTTTGAGCCCAGGAATTTGAGGCTGCAGTGAGCAATGATCAGGCCACTGCACTCCAGCCTGGGCAAGAGAGTGAGACTTTGTCTCTAAAAAAATTAAATAAAATAAATAAAGAGGGGGTTGAGTGGATTTCAAAAATTATTTCTCCCTTTTGGGAAAAGAAAAGGGCAGCATGAAACTTTCTAAGTCCCTTCCAAGTAAGTGAACTGTGGCTGAGGGAACTAGTGTAAAATAATGACTGTCCCAGAGAGGATCTCATTGAAAAACCAAGGGTAAATATCTGTAAACTGTTAATGGTCATTAGAAACTCCCACCATTAGCCGGGCATGGTGGCTCACGCCTGTAATCCCAGCACTTTGGGAAGCTGAGGTGGGTGGATCACAAGGTCAGGAGGTGGAGACCATCCTGGACAACATGGTGAAATCCCATCTCCACTAAAATACAAAAAAACTAGCCAGGTGTGGTGGCACACGTCTGTAGTCCCAGCTACCCGGGAGACTAAAGCTGGAGAATTGCTTGAACCTAGAAGGTGGAGGTTGCAGTGAGCTGAGATCATATCACTGTAGTCCAGCCTGGTAACAGAGTGAGACTCCATCTCAAAAAAAAAAGAAAGAAAGAAAGAAAGAAGAAACTCCCACCGTTTGAATTTTTTCAATACTCAGTACTTGAGGAAGGGGCTGCTTGACGCTGATGGAGGTAAACACAGAGAAGGTTGCTCCGTGTTGAAAAGGACAGTGAGAACCTACTTTCCAATCATTTGGAAAGTTTCACCCAAATGATAAAGAGGCAAGATCTGAAAGATCACCTTGTTTCCTGGGAGGACCCTCAGTCCATGAGGAACATAGAAGCCAGCTTATTAAGGGGTTGTTCAACAGGTTTTAATTGTATATATATATATATGTATATATATATATATATATATATATTTTTTTTTTTTTTTTTCTTCCAGTGTCCGGGCTTTTTGTAACAGTGGTGGACTGCTTTAAGATTTGATTTTCTGGTGTTAGACTGCTATATTTTATTCTGAAGGTAGAATGTTGTTAAAGCTGTAGCATCATTATTTTATTTGGCTCACATCATTGATCTTAGAAATTATTTGGGATAATTGATTGTCCAGGTTAACTAAATCAGAGATGGGTATTGTTTCCAATTAAGCCAACCCTATTTAACTAGAATTGCAAGATCTTCATCTAAGCCATTTATGAATATAGAATTAAAAGTCAGTTTGGTAGACTCAGCGTCCACAGGGAGTATTCAGTTTTTCTTGAAAACTATTTCAAGAATAGTTGTATTGTAATAGTCATGCACTGCCTCACCTTCCTTTTGGGTGCAGGCCTGACTCTTGTTATAATCTGTTTGTTTAGGGAATACTTAAAACAATGGCTCGGTGTAAAGTTTTGGCTCTTTCATGGCCTTTTTCCTTATCAGGAGGCATACTGCATTGGAGGTCTGTTAGAGGATTGTTCCAGCCTGCTTTTGCTATTAAATGTTGTGCCTGACTTTCTTCAACAAGCATATGTATTAACTGATAAAGGTCAGAGAAATGAGGTTCATCAGTATGGATAACCATTTGAAATTCTTCAGCAAATTTGTGAGGGTCCTCAGTAACCTTGGAGAACTCTTTAGCTGGAGCCCTAAGTTTGGCTTTTGTCCAGGGTATGTAAGAAATATTGAGTGGCCTCATTATGTGGAGGGAGATTGAAAGAATGAATTTGAACAGTTTTAACATAAACAAGGGAATCAAGAGAAGCTTCAGTGTCAGAAAAGTAGAAAGAAGTTCAACAAGTCCAGTGTATAAAGGAAGAAGTCAGGGAATGAGAGTTGGAGGAAGAAATCTTAGCCTCAAAGACATTTTCTTTCTTTTTTAATTTTTATTGCCTCTGTGAGTCTAGAGACTGTGTTTTGGAGAGCAGTAGTGTCTTGTAAGGCAAGTGCAGGAGAGGTTTTCTACAGGGGATTTCCACAAAAAGTTGTTTTCATAGGCAATTCGTTGGTTGGGCAGAAATCCTAAATTGCAAACCAGTTCTGATTGGTTAGTTAATGCACACACTCCCAGCTGATCGATGTTGCAGGCCGGTGGATACTGACTTTGGTTGTTTATTTAAGTCTATTAGAGCATTTTGTGGCTAGACCTTTGTGAAAGAATTGCATAATCTCCTGCCTCCACTTTACAAAGCTGTAGCCCTAATTGCTTTATTTTCTTTCACACTGGATATGTTTTGTTTGTTTTGTTTTGTTTTGAGATGGAGACTCACTCTGTCACTCATGGTGGAATGCAGTGGTGCAGTCTTGGCTCACTGCAACCTCTGCCTCCCAGTTTCAAGCAATTCTCATGCCTCAGTCTCCCGATTAGCTGGAATTACAGGCACGCACCACCACACCGAGCTAATTTTAATTATTTTTAATTTTTTTAGTAGAGATGGGGTTTCACCATGTTGGCCAGGCTGGTCTCGAACTCCTGGTCTCAAGTAATCCACCTGCTTCAGCCTCCCAAAGTGCTGGGATTAAAGGTATGAGCCATCGCACCTGGCCACATTGGAAAAGGTTTTATATAAGATTCCCTACTTATTACTTTACTTGAAAAAACTTATTCCCATGTAACAACAATCAGAATTAATAAGAGTTGTCCCTTGCAGACTGCTCTCTGCCTGTCCATAGCCCTCACAGGGTACCTTCACCCGCTTCTCCTACCTGCTTGGCTCTTGGGAGCTTCTGTTGGCCACCTCAGGCCTGATACCTTCAGCTACTCAGCTGCTCTCACTTCCTGTATCCTGAGTCCATGCTCATCATACAGCCTTCTAGGGCTGGCCTGAATTCTCTTCCTGGTCTTATAGAGGGAGAGAATGTGCTAGTCATGTTGATGTGAGAACTCTTGCCAATATAACAGTTTTATCTGCCATGGAACTGTACAAACAAACTGGCAGTTTGATTTTACTTATCAGTCTCTAGTAAGTCAGCCTTCAAGAGATGGATTTGTTCTTGGTGTGTGCACAAAACCAAGCATTGGTCTTCAAGGCTGAGAGTCAAAACAAATTTAGTTGCTGCTAAATTCACAGTGATTATGCTCCCTGATAAAATGACTTGGGACTGAACTGCTGAATGTCACCATATGAAATCCTCTACAAATCTGAACTTTCCTAATCTGTATTTCTGTATTCAGAAGGTATTTTGCACTGACTTTTTTTTTTTTTTTTTTAAGACAAAGTCTCACTCTGTCATCCAGGCTGGAATGCCGTGGTGCAATCTCAGCTCACTGCAACCTCTGCCTCCTGGGTTCAGGCGATTCTCCTGCCTCAGCCTCCTGAGTAGCTGGGATTACAGATGCCCACCACCATGACTGTTGGGATTACAGACGTGAGTCACAGTGCCTGGCCTGATTTTTTTATAAATCATATTTGCTTTACAATATTATACTTTTATATATAGGGTTGTGTGTGTGTGTTTGTGTGTGTGTGTGTGTGTGTGTGTTATGTTTAAAAATCAGAAAATGAGAGATTAAGTTGGTAAAAGAGCATATAAAAATTTCAGTTAAAAAATTATTGGCCGGGCATAGTGGCTCACGCCTGTAATCCCAGCATTTTGGGAGGCTGAGGCAGGCGGATCACCTGAGGTCAGGAGTTCCAGACCAGCCTGGCCAACATAGTGAAACTCTGTCTGTACTAAAGATACAAAAAAATTAGCTGGGTGTGGTGGTGCACACCTGTAATCTCAGCTAGTCGGGAGGCCAAGGCAAAAGAATTGCTTGAACCCAGGAGGCAGAGGTTGAAGTGATCCAAGACTGCACCATTGCACTCCAGTCTGGGTGACAGAGCGTCTCAAAAAAATAAAATAAAGTAAAATAAAATAAAATTGTCTTTGTCTTTGTAGTCACCCCTTCCTGCAGAGGGCTGATATATGTTGGTTGCTTAATTCTGTCAGTTTAGTATTTCACAGCTCTTAATAAATTGTAAAAAAAAAAAAAAAAAAAAAAAAAAAAAAAAAAAAAAAAAAAAAAAAAAAAAAAAAAAGAAAAGAAAGAAAGAAAATTCACCTTTTCTAATTATCTAATTCTTATCTTCTCCACTTTATTAATGTCATTGCCTCTGCAGTCACCCACTAGCCTCCTTTATTTTATAATTTAGAAAATGTCCACCTACATATTGCACCTTAATTGTGTCATCTGCCAAAAAGCAAGTTGATTGGGAAAGAAAATCTTAAGAACACTTCCTACGCATTCACACATTGCAGAGGCCTTACATCACAGACATTTGGGAATCCCAGTGTCTGGGAGAACTGTAGGACAATTCATGCAGAAAACAACTTAGGAAAAGATGAACTCTGAAAGATTCTGTTTAGCACCAGTGTTGCAGTGCTGATTCATGTAACAGCTCAGAAATGTTTAAGATCTTAAGATCATGCCCCACTGCAGCCATAAACATAGACATCTCATTCATTTATCCATTAAAAAAAATGGTTATTAAGCATCTACTATGGACATGTGGCAAAAGATACACCTAAAGCTAATGGAAAGCAAAGTTTTTCTAAACTCAGATCAATGATCATAATGATGATGATAGTAAAACAGACGTTTTTTGTTTCTGCAATGACCATAAGTGATTTGTGCTGTTTTGCTTCCTGTATTCCAGAATAGAACCGTTTGGCAGCTTATAAAAATTTCCAGAAAGTACCAGGTAGATCTATACTTATGATTTGTGTTTTTCTTTTATAAAGAAGTATCTTTGGATGTCAAATTGAAGATTGCTAAGGAATGCAGGCTGGAAGCTGACAGCTAATTAGAGAATATTTCTGAATACTGCTTCCAATTAATTTAAAAAAAAAACACATCAGAATGTCAGAAATTTATTTTCTATCCCTGTCTCTCCTCTATCATACCTATGTCAGCATAACTTATGGTTAAAGCATCTTAAAATGAAAAGTAAACATGAAGTATATTGACAAATAACAAATTAATAGATCTCAAAAGTATGTCTTTAAAATCACATTTGTAGTTGATTAATAAATCAGTCATAAATAAAAGGATCCTAACTGAGCAACTTCTGAGACCATTAATTTCTACAAAATGGAATACTTCCAAGGCTGACATTTCAATAACTAAAATACAAAAGGCACATTTCATCTTCAACAACAGATAGAAGTGTTTGGGTCAATTCTGCATCAGGAGTACAAACTTTAAGTTTGTTTTCGCTTTTGCTTTCTGAGAATCAAAGAGAATAATAGAAGAATAGAAATAGACCACATTTTTGAAGGACGAAAAATTGATGTTTTAATTGTAGAACTGACAATCCAGCTCCAGCCACTCACAGTCACTCTGGCATTGTCATAGGAATCGATTTTATCCCAAAAGAGTGACATACTTTGTACTTTGAGTACTTGGAATTCAGATTGAGATGAGAATATCAGATATATAGATATTTTGTTTTTTGAGACAGGGTCTCTCACTCTGTGTCCCAGGCTGGAGTACAATGATGTGATCATGGCTCACTGCAGCCTTGAACTCTTGCACTCAAGCAGTCCTTCCGACTCAGTTGCCTAAGTAGCTGGGATGACAGGCACATGCCATAACACCTGGCTAGAGATATAATTTTAAGTAAACATTAGTGTATGTAAGATCTACTCCCTTTTGTCCTAAAATAGATCAGCTCAACTAAAAACTTACTCCTTTTTCTGTAAACTCTGTCAGCAACAAGCCAGCTGAAAAATCGTGTTCTGGAAGCTATATTGTTGAAACTGTACTGAGTTACCATTAACTTTTAAATGATAAGAGACACTGCACTATTTTATAACAAAAAGTGACAAAACAATGACTTTGAGTTTCAATGAGAATCCTGTGATTAATTTTGAGACTGCCTTAGCAAGACTTAAAGATGTGAAACCAGTGAGGACATTTGACAGGAGTGGACTTGATGTGGTATTTTATTATAGAAGGAGGAAAAAAATCAAGCTGAATGCCAAGTATCATGGATTCTGTAAGAAACCACAGAATGACCTGCGGGGAGATAGCATGCATGTTTACCTGCACTGCTCAAAGCCACTACCAAGCTGTTCCAGTCATGAACAGCAGAAGGCAGATGACACCCCCCTAACTGGTATTTGTTTTGAAAGGCAAGGACTGCAGTGAGTCCATCCTTCTCCAGAACCACAGGCTTCAGAACTGGATACTTGGGATCCGTGTGACCGTGGCCAGTTTTCATAACCTGAGTCTAACATTTTACCTATAACATAAATAAATTATTATCTGCCAAAATAGAATAAAAATACTTCTCCCACAACACCACAGCGTTGTTGTTGAAGGGTCAAATAAGATCCTATCTTTACCAGTGTGCCTGGTAAATATTAAGCACCCAAAAAATGGAAGGAGTTAGTGTGACTTCCCTCACCGTCCACTGCTGCTGGAAGCAAAGGAACGAGCTGCCCCTTCTAGATGCTGCTTTGCCTTTGCCTCACAAATGTCACCAGAGTAGAACTACAGCAGCTTCTTCTGGTTTCTTCCTGAAGGATGAAAATTATACATTTAAAGACATAATGTATGTGAGTCCTCCCTGCTGACATTGATGAGATGCTAACAAAGAGAGGTGGTTTTCCTGAGGAGGATTGATGGAGGAGAGTATCTCTATCTAATTCTGTGTAGGGGGTCACCCAGTGTCATTTATCATGCCACTATAAACCAAAAATAAAATTCTGAGCCCCTCAACGAACGGACTGTGAATGGACTTCCTCCTGTTGACCAAAGGGACCCAAGGAAACCTGAAAAACTAGTTTATGGCAGGATGAGAAAGAAGGGGGTCTCCTCCTTTTGGAATTCAGGCACAACTGACCAGCATTAACCTTAAAAACAGAAATCTTAACACTGACAAAGCAGACTCTTTGTAGCAATAAGATACCAAGTTCCAACCTGACTTTAGTATCACGTGGCAGATACAGAAGGAAATAAAAATATATTACCCCAAAATATGCTTCTCTGCCATATTTTGAAGTGACTCTGCAAAGCCATCTTTTGTAGGGGAAACTTTGCATCTGTAAAGAATCTCTAATAACGTAACTAAATCTTTCCCCTTCTAGCCCCTCCCAGTCTTGAAGAGGTTAACTGAGAGTCTACCACCTTTTAAAGGTCTAAGTAGGACACATTTGCTATTTATTATTTTTAAGGGCAGCCACCTATGAGACTTCATCTACATAATAAAAACCTTGGTTTCCACAACCCCTTTTCTTAACCCAGACACTCCTTTCTATTGATTCCAGGTCTTTAGGTAATATTAACTGTTTCAACCAATTGCCAATCAGAAAATCTTTGAATGCTCTCCTGACCTATAAGCACCACCTCCTGCACCTCCTCCCTTTGAGTTGTTCTGCCTTTCCAGACGGAAACAATATATACCTCACGTGTTGGTTGATGTCTTTTATCTTCCTAAAACATATAAAACCAAGCTGTAACCCAGCCTCCTCTCAGGACCACTTGAGACTGTGCCTCTGGCCATGTCACTCATATTTGGCTAAGAATAAATCTCCTTAAATATTTTACAGAGTTTGGCTTTTTTCATCAATATCCCTGTGCCCACAGGAAACACAGGTGAAAACCATTTTCCTTATTACGAGTGGGGTTAACCTTTCCCCATCCTGTCTGGGCACAGTGGCTCACACCTGTAATCCCAGCACTTTGGGAGGCCAAGGCAGTCAGGAGTTTGACACCAGCCTGGCCAATATGGCAAAACCTTGTCTCTATTAAAATACAAAAAATTAGCTGGGCATGGTGACGAGTGCCTGTAGTCTCAGCTACTCAGAGAGGCCGAGGCACGAGAATCGCTTGAACCCGGGAGGTGGAGGTTGCTGTGAGCCAAGATGGCACCACTGCACCCCAGCCTGGGAGACAGAGTGAGACTCCATCTCCTCCCTCAAAAAAACTTTCCCCATCCCATGGTCATTTCCCAACTGAAGTCATTGCTCACATATTAATTACCTTGTCAGTGAGTCCTTCTTTGACCACCATCTTGAAAACAGCAACCCATCTCGTCCTGATTCTGTTTTCTTACATTTTCTGTTTTTTTACTTCCTGAGCCCCACTGATCTAATGGAAAATGCTATTTTCAAATTTATTACATTTGTTGAATATCATCTGTCCCTTCCAGCTAGAATGTAATCTTTTGGGGTCAGGATGCTTTGTTTTGTTCCTGGAACAACTAGTAATTGGTTGAATGAACAAATACATAAATAGATTTACTCATATTTGTATATGCACAGAGAAACTCTGGAAACCTTCCTGAGAAAATAATAACATTGGTTAATATGGTAGGGAAAACTAGAGAGATGGCATGGATGTATTGGAGACAGGAGTGGGAGGAAGATTTCAATTCTTAATTTTTGAACCATGTGAATGATTTTATATATATATATAATCTCTGTGCATATACAAATATGAGTAAATCTATTTATGTATTTGTTCATTCAACCAATTACTAGTTGTTCCAGGAACAAAACAAAGCATTATATATATATTTTATATATATATATATATATATATATAATATATATATATAATCATTCACATGGTTCAAAAATTAAGAATTGAAATCTTCCTCCCACTCCTGTCTCCAATACATCCATGCCATCTCTCTAGTTTTCCCTACCATATTAACCAATGTTATTATTTTCTCAGGAAGGTTTCCAGAGTTTCTCTGTGCATATACAAATATGAGTAAATCTATTTATCTATATATATAGATATATAGATACAGATATAGATATATATCTCAGACATCACTGTTTCTGAAGTCATCCGCCATCCTTCACAGGCCTGATTTCTTTCTCTCTGCTCTTTCTAAAGAGACCTCTCTCCCTTCTCTTTTCCCTGCACCTCCTTAATTTCTCTGTCAAGCCTCAAAATAGCAAATGCTCTTCCTGCTACATATGCGCATGCATCTATACATATCTTTTCTGTGTCAATATATGTTTTAAGAAAAGTGTGAAATTGAACTTCAGTTTCAAAACAGAGATATTCTACTTAAACACAGACTATAATAAAAAAAAGTCTTTAATAAGGACTTACTGAACAACGGCAACAACAAAAACTTGAATTCAAAGAAGGCCAACCAGGGAGAACCATGGTGACTTTAGAGGGTTTGATGAATTAATTCGTAAATGATGGCAACTGCTTTGAAGGGCATTAGCCTTCGTTCCCAGGGACCATATGATGGAAGGTCCATTATGCAGTAGGTAAGGTGACCTCTGGGCTGGAAACAGGGACTCTGAGAAGTCCTTGCTGAGCATTCCCTGAGGCCAGGACGTCTGTGCCTCTGCACGACACCCCCCACCCCTGCCAACCTTCCATTCTGATCAAAGGACTCATTGGTGTTATGGCATTTGAGGCAAATGCCTCAGAAAGACTGAGAGAACACAAACAAGCAGATCTACAACGTGGTGCAAAGAAAACAGAAGGGGCACATGCATTGAGATGTGTTAAATATTGTGAATTCATTTACATAGTCACCAGAGGAAGAACGTGATCTAAAGTCAAGATGAAGCCAAGAGCTTTGCCTTCAAAGCTTTAGCATGTTGGAATATAACTAAAATTTAAAAATATATATGCTTTATTCTTCTCTTCCAGGCTCTTTTTCTTCTCTCTCCCATGTTTTCCAGCCAGTTTTAGCCAAGTGAATTATTATTCTAGCCAAGTTCCTCTAGGAAGGAAAGAATAAACTCAATCCATCTTCATTTCTCTCCTCTGACAAAATGGATAAGACAGTGATGATATCAGTCTTTTCCTGGATTTTGCTCACAGGGATTTAATGAATATTTGTTAATATACTGTGATAAGCAATGCAAAAATATGAAGGCCAGCAAAGTGATAATGGCCATGAATTACAAATTTCTAAGCCTTTAATATGCAGAAAACTAATTTGTTCTTACTACATTGAGATCTGACCAGCCACAGACCCAATGCCTTTTATGTAGTTCTATGAATTTTAATTATGCAAATAATTAAAATATGAGGAAAGGAGTCATTTTAAATATAAGGATTTATTTCTAATTTCTCACAAAATTATCTCTGTTTATAAAGAAGAGCTGGTGAACAGCATGTTCTCCAGCATGGAAAATTGTCAGACTCACATAATTCAATGATCTAAAAATGTCTTGTATTAAAATAAAGTCTAAAAAACATTTTTAAATTCATTTGTTAGCTTGTCTATTTAATCTACTAACCTAGACAATTAGGTTAATGCAATTGGAAATTGAAAGCAAAATTTTCTATATTGTTGCCTGATATTCTTCAGTGTTGGCGGTTGCTTCTATCCTGAAGCATTGTAAGACACCACTGCTTGAGAGCCTCCCTCTGAAAACAAGACCGTCACATGACGCCAGAGCAGCAAGCGGTTGCACATCATTCAGTTCTTTGCTTTGCCCCCTACTTACTCACCGCCATGACTGTAATTACTTTTCCACTGTAGGAGTCACACAATGGAAGAGGAGCAGTTCCTATCACACCTCCAGGTTACATAATCACCCAGCCCGAAGGGAACAACCCAGATCCTCTGAGCAGCACCCACAGAGAGAGAGTTCAGACCCAAAATAGTAACTTTGCTTTGAGCAGCAAAAAAAAGGATACAATTCCCCTATGACATTCACAAACTGCAATGCAGTCTTTGCAGCTGCAACTGGGCTTTCCTAGGGTGCTCAACAGAAGTCACACCCCAGTGGTCAAGTGCTGGAGGAAGGACCAAAACTGAATCAAAAGTCCTAGCAGTTGCCATGGCAACAGCAATAGGGCAATGAAAGGTTTCCAGAAGCAGGTCTGTCTCAAGAGTTTATAATGCAACCATATGCTGTCTGTGTCTAACACATGCTGAATGAAGACAGATTCAGTCTGTTTTCTGACTCCCTCCATCAGTTTGCATTATCTGGTGAAATTCTGGAGAGGCAAGTTAGAGGAGTTCTCAGGCCCAGGTCTTCAAGTTAGTCTATAACAAAGAAGTCTCGGGCCCTTTCTTCCTTTCCTTGTGCAGGAAATGCAGGCATAAGCCATCACTGATGTATGTTTAGCTCAGTTGGCTGAAATTTCTGGTTGTACTGTAACCTCTACCAGCCTCTAAATGCAGGGTAGTTGATCTAATCACAAAACAGATTCAATCATTATTGTACTACTTGGAAATACTGAGTTAATCCAGATACCACAAGGGAATATTCCTTCTTTGACTCTGAATTTGTTTTAGAAAAAGCAACAAGAGGACATTTCTTTTTCTCTTGAATCCTGTGATTGTTTATTTTATGTGTCAACTTGAGCAGGCCACAGGTAGTTTCTAGATGTGTTGCAAAGGTACTTCTGGCTGAGTTTAACATTTGAATTGAGTCTATTGTTGGACTCAGCAAAGTAGATTGCCTTCCTCAATGTGAGTGGGCATCACCCAGTCCATTGAAGGCCTGAACAGAACAAAAGGTAGAAGAAGGGAGAATTCACCCTTTTTTTCCTACCTCACTGCTTGAGCTGGGGTATCTAACCTCTTCTGCCCTGGGATTGCTCCCCTGGTCAGCTCCCCTGGTTCTCAGACATTTGGATTCAGGCTGAATTACACCAGTGATTTTATTCAGTCTCCAGCTTGCAGATGGCAGATCATGGGATTTAACCTCCATAATCACGTGTGCCACTTCCTCCAAAAAATGTATGTGTGTGTGTGTGTGTGTGTGTGTATCTCCTGTTGGTTCAAGGTTCATCCATGTTGCAGTATGTGTTAGAACCTTTGACTTTTCTAAAGCTGAATAATATTCCATTATATGGACATTTGATGGACATTTGAATTGTTTCAATCTTTTGGTGAATGTGGATAATGCTGCTGTGAACATTTGTGTACAAGCATCTATTTGAGTACCTGCTTTCACTTCTATTGTGTATATATCCAGGAATAGAATTATTGGGGCATGTGGTAATTCTACTTAACTTTTTGAGGAGCCATCAAACTTTCCTCCACTATGGCTCCATGATATTTTACATTCCTGCCAAGTCCTCCAGCACCCCCTTTTAAAAAATTCATTTCTTCTAAAAAAACAAATAAACAAGATACATGTGCAGAACATGCAGGTTTGTTACACAGGTATACGTCTGCCATAGTGGTGTGCTGCATCTATTGACTCGTCCTCTAAGTTCACTCCCCTCAACCCCCAACCCCCAATAGGCCATGGTGTGTGTTGTTCCCGTGTCCCTGTGTTCTCAATGTTCATCTCCCACTTATGAGTGAGAACATGTGGTGTTTGGTTTTTTGTTCCTGTTAGTTTGCTGAGAATGATGGCTTCCAGCTTCATCCATGTCCCTGCAAAGGACATGATCTCATTCATTTTTATGGCTGCATAGTATTCCATGGTGTATATGTACCACATTTTCTTTACCCAGTCTATCATTGATGGGCATTTGGGTTGGTTCCATGTCTTTGCTATTGTAAATAGTGCTACAGTAAACATACATGTGCATGTGTCTTTATAGTAGAATAGTTTATCATCTTTGAGTATATACCCTGTAATGGGATTGCTGGGTCAAATGGAATTTCTGGTTCTAGGTCCTTGAGGAATCGCCACACTGTCTTCCACAATGGTTGAACTAATTTACATTCCCAACAACAGTGTAAAAGCGTTCCTATTTCTCCACAGCCTCACCAGCATCTATTGTTTCCTGACTTTTTAATAATCACCATTCTGACTGGCATGAGATGGTATCTCACTGTGGTTTTGATTTGCATTTCTCTGATGATCAGTGATGTTGAGTTTTTATTCATATGTTCATTGACTACATAAATGTCTTTTTTTGAGAAGCGTCTTCATATCCTTTGCCCACTTTTTGATGGGGTTGTGTTTTTTTTTTCTTGTAAATATATTTAAGTTCCTTGTAAATTCTGGTTATCAGACTTTTGTCAGACGGGTAGATATGCAAAAATTTTCTCTCATTCTGTAGGTTTCCTGTTCACTCCAATGACAGTTTCTTTTGCTGTGGAGAAGCTCTTTAGTTTACTTAGATCCCATTTGTCAATTTTGGCTTTTGTTGCAATTGCTTTTGGTGTTTTTGTCATGAAGTCATTGCCCATGCCTATGTCCTGAATAGTATTGCCTAGGCTTTCTTCTAGGGTCTTTACGGTTTTGGGATTTACATTTAAGCCTTGAATCCATCTCGAGTTAATTTTTGTATAAAGTATAAGAAAGGGGTAAGTTTCAGTTTTCTGCACATGGCTAGCCAGTTTTTCCAGCACTATTTACTGAATAGGAGATCCTTTCCCCATTGCTTGTTTTCATCAGGTTTGTCAAAGATCAGATGGTTGTAGATGTGTGGTGCTATTTCTGAGGTCTCTGTTCTGCTCCATTGGTCTGCATGTCTGTTTTGGTACCAGTACCATGCTGTTTTGGTTACTGTAGCCTTGCAGTATAGTTTAAAGTCAGGTAGTGTGATGTCTCCAGCTTTGTTCTTTTTGCTTACTATTGTCTTGCCTATATGGGGTCTTCTTTGATTCTATATGAAATTTAAAATTGTTTTTTCCTAATTTTGTGAAGAATGTCAATGGTAGTTTAATGGCAATTGCATTGAATCTATAAATTACTTTGGGCAGTATGGCCATTTTCACAATATTGATTCTTCCTATCCAAGAGGATAGAATATTTTTCCATTTGTTTGTGCCCTCTCTTACTTCATTGAGCAGTGGTTTGCCGTTATCCATGAAGAGGTCCTTAATATTTTTTGTTAGCTGTATTCCTAGGTATTTGATTATCTTTGTAGCAGTTGTGAATGGGAGTTCATTCATGATTTGGCTCTGTGCTTGCCTATTGTTGGTGTAAAGGAATGCTTGTGATTTTTGCACATTGACTTTGTATCCTGAGACTTTGCTGAATTTGCTTATCAGGTCAGGAAGTTTTGGGGCTGAGATGATGGAGTTTTCTAAATATACCATCATGTCATTTGCAAACAGAGATAATTTTACTTCCTCTTTTCCTATTTGAATATACTTCACTTCTTTCTCTTGCCTGATTGCCCCGGCCAGAAATTCTAATACTATGTTAAATAGGAGTGGTGAGAGAGAGCATCCTTCCCTTGTACCAGTTTTCAAAGGGAATGCTTACAGCTTTTGGCCATTCAATATGATATTGGCTATGGGTTTGTCATAAATAGCTCTTATTAGTTTGAGACATGTTCCACCAATACCTAGTTTATTGAGAGTTTTTAACATGAAGGGATGTTGAATTTTATCAAAGTCCTTTCTTCTATCCATTAATCATGTGGTTTTGTCTTTGTTTCTGTTTATGTGATGGATTTCATTTATTGATTTCCGTATGTTGAACCAGCCTTGCATTACAAGGATAAAGCCAACTTGATCATGGTGGATAAGTTTTTTGATGTGCTACTGGATTTGGTTTGCCAGTATTTTATGGAGGATTTTCGCATTTATGCTCATCAGGGATATTGGCCTGCAGTTTGTTTGTTTGTTTGTTTCATATGTCTCTTTCTGGTTTTTGTATCAAGATGATGCTGGCTTCATAAAATGAGTTAGGGAGGAGTTTCTCCTTTTTAGTTGTTTGAAATAGTTTCAGAAGGAAGGGTACCAGCTCCTCTTTGTATTTCTGGTAGAATTCAGCTGTGAATTCATCTGGTCCTGAGCTTTTCTTTGGTTGGTAGGCCATTAATTACTGCCTCAAATTTAGGGCTTGTTATTGGTCTATTCAAGGATTCAACTTCTTCCTGGTTTAGTCTTGGTAGGGTGTATGTGTCCAGGAATTTATCCATTTCTTCTAGATTTTCCAGTTTATTTGTGTAGAAATGTTTATAGTATTCTCTGATGGTAGTTTGGATTTCTATGAGGTCAGTGTTGATGTATCCCCTTTATTATCTTTTATTGTGTCTGTGTGATTCTTCTCTCTTCTTCTTCTTTATTAGTCCATCTAGTGGTCTATTTGTTTTGTTAAGTATTTTTTTAAAACTAGCTACTGTTTTTTGGAGGGTTTTTTGGGTCTCTATCTCATTCAATTCTTCTTAGTTATTTCTTGTCTTCTGCTACCATTTGGATTAGTTTTTTCTTGCCTCTCTAGTCCTTTTAATTGTGATGTTAGAGTGTTGATTTGAGATCTTTCTAGCTTTCTGATAATAGGCATTTAATGCTATAAATTTCCCTCTTAACACTGCTTTAGCTGTGTCTCAGGGATTCTTCTGTGTTGTCCCTTTGTTCTCCCTGGTTTCAAAAACTCCTTGATTTCTGCCTTAGTTTCATTATTTACCCAGGAGTCATTCAGAAGGAGGTTGTTCAATTTCCATGAAATTGTGTGGTTTTGAGTTTCTTAATCCTGAGTTCAAATTTGATTGCATTGTGGTCTGAGAGACTGTTTGTTATGATTTCAGTTATTTTGCATTTGCTGAAGAGTGTTTTACTTCCAATTATGTGGTCGAGTTTAGAATGAGTGCCATGAGCACTGAGGAGAATGTATATTCTGTTGATTTGGGGTACAGAGTTCTGTAGATGTCTACTAGGTCCACTTGATCCAGAGCTGAGTTCAAGTCCTGAATATCCTTGTTAATTTTCTGTCTCATTTATCTAATACTGACAGTGGGGTTTTAAAGTTCCCACTATCATTGTGTGTGAATCTAAGTCTCTTTGCAGGTCTCTAAGAACTTGTTTTATGAAGCTGGGTGCTCCTGTATTGGGTGCATATATATTTATAATAGCTCTTGTTGAATTGAATTGTCCCTTTTGCCATTATGTATATGCCCTTCTTTGTCCTTTTTGATCTTTGTTGGTTTAAAGTCTGTTTTGTCAGAGCCTAGGATTGCAATCTTTGCTTTTTTTTTTTTTTTTTTTTTTTTTTTTTTTTTTTTTTTTTTTTTTTTTTTTTTTTTTTTTTTTTTTTTTTTTTTTTTTTTTTTTTTTTTTTTTTTTTTTTTTTTTTTTTTTTTTTTTTTTTTTTTTTTTTTTTTTTTTTTTTTTTTTTTTTTTTTTTTTTTTTTTTTTTTTTTTTTTTTTTTTTTTCTGAGATGGAG